>ML781196.1:694649-731735 GCA_009831015.1 Picea engelmannii | reverse complement strand
TTGTTAGGTTCCCTTTATTCCCACTCTATACCATACAATGTGAGCCTAACAACCATAGAAAAACACCCCTTAACTTGAATAGCCACAAGAAAATGATACATCAAGATAGTTGATTGATTGCAATATAAATATATTTAATAAATATAAAAAATATTAAATACATAAACTTGTTAATCCCAAAAAAAACATCAATAAAATGCACTTACTCAATAAATTATATAACCGTCCCACTTAACTTGTTTCACTTATAAAATAGACCATACATATCCATTTTCTTTTGGTTGAAATAGATTCCAAATGATTTTCATAATCCTTCCACTTACTCATAAATATGTATTTGTAATTTTAATTGAAAGTTATATCATCGATCAACTTTTAAAGCAAATCGAATATTTCCTTTTGTCACGTCAAATCACCCAAAAAAGCCATAATGCGTAATTTAGGTGGGTCACGTCATGCGGTAGTCAACCCTAAACCGTCTCTACACTCTATTAGAAACCGCCATTAGTATTATTGTTGGACCCTTACAAACACTTCCATGGACCCCGCTTCCAATGCTCATAAATCTCAGCAAACCCTTAGTGAGACGAACCCAAAGAAAACAAACGAAAAATAGATAGAATCCTCTTATAACGATCGTTGGCTCTGTTGGGGAACCATTTTTTATTCCATTTCCATGGTCGCACCATTTCCAAGCATTAGGAGGGAAAAACACTACCCAAAGAAGAAGAGGCCGACTAGTCCAACACAGGTTTTTCCTTCATCGATCTCTCATGCGATGCTCTCAATGAAAATGCAAAACACCCAAAACAAAACCACAAAACTTTCTTCAAATTTAGTGCACAAACCTTGCATTAATAACAATGTGCCCAAGTAGTGTGCTACAATGCTTTTAATGTTTTCAAGATTGCGAATGCATGCCAGGTTGCAGAGTTAATCTAATTCAATTCAAATCCATGAGATGGAGAATGCTTGCATGCTAGAGGTCACTGTGGTGATTCTTTTCTAGTATTTCTCACCTCCATGGTGATTCTTTTCTATTGTTTCCCTCTTGAAAAGAAAAATGAAAGTAAAATATATGGCCTAAACATTAGTGAAACTTAAAAGAATCATTTACTTGTTTTTACCTTTGAAAACTTTACACACATGGTTTGAAACTGGATGTCGTTTCTGTGTAGTGTTTAAGATAGTGTTTTCCACCATTACAGGCTAAAAGGTCAAAGGAACATAAATTATGTTGATGTTTGGACAACATTGGGAAGACATTCTCCTAGATTAATAATTAATAATATAATTATTGATTATTAAATAATAATAATAATAATAATAATAATAAATAGTTTTTTATTATCTAAGGGGCGCATCCTTGTAATATATCAATCCTCATATATATGGTCACCATATGTTCTCTATATATGGAACACCCATCCTTGTAATATAGCAATCTATCATATATCATCTCATATCATCTCTCATATGAAAAATCAACATGGTATCAGAGCAGGACTGGGCTTGACTCCCTCACGGGAGGGCCTAAGAAAATGAGAGATAGATTGTGTTTTGTGAAGAGTTTTGGAATGTGCGTGAAAAGCAGAGGCTACGTGCATATATAGAGAAGTATGTATATAGTGTTGTAAGCTATGTGCATATATAGAGATGTTTGTCCATCATTGCAATAATGGACATACTATGCTAGAGTGTTGATGTAAGGTTAGGCACTGGAGATAACTCATCATGGGAAAGGTGTATTTGTTGCTACATGGATATTACCTGTAGTCTATCGAGAGAACAAGGACGAATCTAAATTGATCACGTAGTCGTACCTTGGGCCCGTTGTTGGAATAACGGTGTAATATTAGATTCATTCACCCTACATACATCGACAACTTTGGCCAGACGATGAAAAAGGATAAAAAGTGATTGAATTGAATCAATTCATGCCAACAAACACACTACAGATTACGTCTTTGACTAACTGTGCCATAGTATGTGGTCCCAAAAGAAACTAAATTGTAGTCAACAAATATCGAAGAGTTTTACACGCGGTCGGTTGCATTTAGTGGGTGAAAAAGAGGAGTCATGTGGCTATATATATTATATATGGATACATAATTTTGATAGAGGAGAAATGTCTCACTTCATCTGAATATCAAATGTATGCATCAATAATTGGCCCTCGTGTATTATTTATCTTCCTTAACCAAGAGTAATCGTTGAAGAAATGAGAACTTAGTTTCGCTGAGTCATGATTATGTAGCCGGACAAAGGACGCATGAGATATAATCCACAAGCAAGAATTATTAGCATAATATGAGTCCAATGGTCAGGGCACCAAATGATTTCTCCCTCAATTTTGGGCTTTTTGTTACCCCTCTTTTTCTAGTCGAAAAGATCGGGCAACATTTAGCCAGCTTTATGACAATGGCTTCTTGTCCCAAAATCAAAAATAGAAATTGGGCACATGATGACGTCTTGGTTGTGATAAATTAGGCAGCATCATGAGACATTCTCCCTGGAGGGCCCTGTATGCACTAGTAGGAGGGAATGTGGACTTCATCCTGACGTGCCTTAGATGGTCAGATGAAGGAACCAAGACATTAGTTTCACGAGGAAACATCGATATGTATTGTGAGACATTGGTTCCATGAGGGAACCTTGATATATCTTAGACATTGGTTTCACGAGGAAACCTCGATATATCTTGTGAGACATTGGTTCCATGAGGGAACCTCGATATGTCTTAGACATTGGTTTCATGAGGGAACCTCGATATGTCAAGTATGGTTCCTACTAATTATGATATTTGGTTGATTGACAGTGGTGCTTCCAGACCTATGTCTGGATACAGAGAGCACCTTACAGATCTAGTAGAGAAAGAATCTCGTTTGCATGTTATACTTGGTGATGATGCCAGATATACTATGAAGGGAGTTGGATCCACTTCCTTACAATTGGATTCTGGCACCCCACTCCATTTGAGTGATGTATTATTTGTACCTAGGATGAGAAGGAACCTTGTCTCTATTTCAGCCTTAGAGAACAAAGGCTACAAGGTTTCTTTTTCTGATGGAAAGGTTCTTGCATGGAACAAGAACTCTTGTTTGGATTATGCTCGGGTAATTGGTGTTCAAGAGGAAAAATTGTACAAATTGATTGTCCGACCAGTTCAAGCCTTGATACATGATTCTATCAGTTTGAGCAAACTATGGCATAAGATACTTGATCATTTACATTATAGATCTCTTCCCACTCTAGGGAAGATGGTGACAGGCCTTCCAAAGATCCATGTTGAACGCGGCGACATTTGCAGAGGTTGTGCTCTTGGAAAGAATGCCAAGGGGTCCTTTTCGAGCAGTGAAAACAGATCCAAGGGAATCTTAGACTTGGTTCATACATATTTATGTGGACCAGTGACAATTGATTCCTTGAGTGGATACCTATACTATGTGATATTCATTGATGACCACTCTCGAAAGACTTGGATTTATTTCTTTAAGACCAAGGATGGAGTCCTTTCCAAATTTCAGGAGTACAGAGCACATGTCAAAAACTTGACCAGAAAGAAGATCAAAGTGTTGAGATCAGATAATGGAGGAGAATACACCTCCCAGGATTTTAGTGATTTTTGCATTGAGGTAGGGATCAAGAGGGAGTACACTCTTCCTTACAAACCTCAACAGAATGGGGTCATAGAGAGAAAGAACAGATCTATTTGTTGAGACAATCAAGGTGATGATTCATGATCAACATTTACCTATGTTTCTGAGGGAAGAGGCATCCATGATTACAATGTATGTTCATAACATAAGTCCTCATAATACTTTGAGGAACTTGACTCATGAGGAGGCCTTCACTAGAGTGAAGCATGAGGTTGGACACTTTAGGATATTTGGGTTTCCAATATACATTCATGTACCCAAGGAGAAAAGGACCAAGCTAGACCCTTCAAGTAGAAAAGGTACATTGGTGGGCTACAGTGAGTCTTCAAAGGCATACTGGATCTACATCCCTGGTCAGAGACAGATTGAGGTGAGCAAAGATGCTACCTTTGAGGAGGCATCTAGTCAACCAATATGGAGAGATGCCATGATGGAGGAGTATCAATCCATATTAGAGAATGATGTGTGGGATATTGTTCCGAGACCTAAGGGGAAGTCTGTAGTGACTTCCAAGTGGATCCATAAGATCAAACACACAGCTAACAGGAGCATTGAGAAGTACAAAGTGATATTTGTTGCTAGAGGATTCTCTCAGGTGGAGGGAATATATTATGAGGATACATTGTGCTCTTGTTGCTTGATACACTTCTATTTGAATGATTATTTCCCTTGCAACATCCATGGGTTGGAGAATACATCAGATGGATGTGAAGACAACCTTTCTCAATGGAGAGATTGAGAAAGAATTATACATAGAGCAGCCAGATGGTCTTGTGATACATGAGAAGGCATCTCATGTGTGGAGGTTGAAGAAGGCCCTGTATGGACTCAATCAGACACCTTGAACTTGGTATGTGAGGATTGATGGACACTTTATGAGTTTGGGCTTCAACAAAAGAGTTGTTGATCCCAACCTGTACTACAAGATTGTTAATGGTGAATCCCTGATTTTGGTCCTATTCGTTAATGATTTATTCCTCACCGGTACTAAAAGCCTTATTGTTGAATGCAAGTATGCGTTGGCCTCTAAGTTTGAGATGAAGGACCTTGGTATGATGCACTACTTCTTGATACTAGAGGTGTGGCAGAGAACTAATGAGATCAACCTGAGTTAGGGGAAGTATAGAGTTGATATATTAAAGAAGTTTGGGATGAACTGTAAGCCCATGGCTACACCAATGGTGACGAATCTGAAGAAACTAAGTGTGTCTTCTTCCAATTCCGATGAGATTGATCTGACCCTGTACAAACAACTGATTAGATCATTGATGTATCTGGTTAACACCAGTGTAAGGTACCAAATCTATTATATTAGCACAATAGAGAAATAATGCAGAGAATATCACTGAGATAGAAACAAAATACTAAAATATGGCAGAGATAACAACATAACAACAATTTATATGGAACCACAACACCAAAATTATACCTTTACTGATAGGAAACAATTCACTTGCCTCTTCAAGGGGGAAACCTCCAGTGGATCAGAGCTCTATTACAATAATTTTCCAAGACAAAACTTCTCATACCCTCTATTCTTATTTATACTAAATCTATCTATCCCAAAGAAAAATCTAGAGGAAGATCCTTCTAGAAGCGGAAGCTTCTATTAGGTCTTCTTACAATTGACTTATTCCTCCTTATTGCTAGGCCTTATTAATATTGACCTTTATTACATGGAAATATGTTATTCTACCCACTTGAGGGGTTAGGTAGGATAGGTCCCTAACATGCTATCCCCCTTAAAATCAGCCTTGTCCTCAAGGCTTGAGATGAGGAAATTGTTGCAGAATGCTAGCTGGCTTCTAGGTGGCATCGTCTAGAGTTGTATCTTTCCACTGAACTAACACTTCCTTAATGGTGCGCTGACGAAGATGATACTCACGATGGTCCAAAACTACTTGTGGCTGCAACCAGATGGATCCTTCTTCATCCAAATCGAAAAGGATGGTTTGAGTTTGGCACTTAGTTCCAATCACCTTCTTTAAGCAGGAGACATGAAAAACAGGATGGAGCTTGGAAGAACTAGGCAAAGCTAACTGATGGGCCACCTGTCCCACGTGCTTGAGAAATGTCTAAGGACCATAAAATTTGGGCGTCAGTTTCTGACAATGTTTAGCCTTGATCGACTTGTTGCTTCATGCGATTCTGAGCCACTACCAAATTCTCTTTGAGGGTACGCATAATAGCCTCTTGAACTATAAGTGTTTGGTCAACCACTTGAACCTTTGAGACACCTGACATGTAGGAGAGAACGAAAGGTGGTTTTTGTCCATATAATGCTTCAAAAGGAGTCATGCGAGTAATTGTATGGTAAGAAGTGTTGTACCACCATTCATCTAATGGTAACCATTGAGCCCGTTGATTTTTCCTTTCATAGGCAAAACACCTCAAATAAGTCTCCAAACACTTGTTGACAACTTCAGTTTGACCACCGGTCTGGGGATGATAGGCAGTGTTGAGATGCAATTGGGTGCCCTGTAGCCTGAACAATTCTTGCCAAAAATTGCTAGTGAAAGTGGGGTCTCGATCAGAAACAATAGAATGAAGCATGCCATGAAGCTTGAAGACATGATCCATAAAATTTGAGCCACAGTGGATGCAGTAAATGGATATTGAAGAGCACATAAATGAGCATACTTGGAAAGACAACTACCACCATGATTACTGACTTATTGCCTGATTTAGGTAATCCCACAATGAAATCCATCGAGATGTCCCTGCAAATAGCGGGTGGAATAGGAAGAGGTTGGAGTGTGCCATGGGATTTGATTGTTTCTCCCTTGTTACATTGACAAACATCACATTCTTCCACAAAAGTGTGAACGTCCTTTTTCATACCATCCCAGAAAAAAGAACGTTTGACCCTGTCATAGGTTTTGGTAAACCCTGAGTGGCCTGTTGTGGGAGTAGCACGAAGCTCATAAAGCACCGTGGATTTAAGTTGTGATTGTTTACTTAAATACAAATAGCCTTTATAGCGAAGCTCATCATTGTGCCAAGAGTACCTTGGAGACACTGAAGAATTGTCTTGCAATTGTTGGATCAGATGCAAAATTTTAGGATCTTGTAGCCATTCCTGGCAAACAACTTGGAGCCAATATGGGACAATGAAGGATAGGGAGAAAAGGGACCCTTCATCTTCATATTTTCGAGAAAGAGCATCAACAACCACATTTTCTTTGCCTTTCTTGTAAATGATCTCATAATCATATCTAAAGAGCTTAGTTACCAATTTTTGTTGCTCTAGAGAGGAAGGTCATTGCTCCAGAAAATACTTGAGGCTTTGATGATCTGTCTTAATTTGGAAGCATTGTCCCAAGAGATAAGGGTGCCAGGGATCTACTCTATGCAAAATAGCCAACATTTCCTTTTCATAGATTGATTGGCCCAAATGGCGGTTTGACAATTGTTTGCTGGTAAAGGCCAAAGGTCTTCCCTCTTGCATAAGGACTACTCCAATTTCTCTCCCAGAGGCATCACATTCTAGGACAAAGGTCTTTGTGAAATCAGGAAGGGCCAAGACCGGAGTAGTGCACATAGCCGCCTTCAATGCTTGAAAGGCTTGATCAGCTGCAGGAGTCCAAGTGAAAGAATTATTTCTAAGTAGAGCAATGAGAGGCGCCGCAATCTTTCCCTAATTCTGAACAAAATTGCGATAATACCCTGTTAAACCCATAAAACCACGCAAGGTTTTGATAGTCTTGGGGCAAGGCCAATCCTGCATGGATTCAATCTTCTTAGGATCCACCTGGACACCAACCTTGCCAACAATATGACCCAAGTACTCGACTTCTTAGGTGCCAAAGGCACATTTAGAGTGTTTGAGGAAAAAATGATGCTGAGAGAGTAGATGAAGAAATTGATCCACATGGGAAAGATGGGATTGCCAGGTTTTACTATAGATGAGAATATCATCAAAGAAAACTAAGACAAAATAATGGAGAAAAGGACGGAAGACATGATTCATAAGGATTTGGAAGGTGGAGGGGGAATTACACAAGCCAAAGGGCATGACCGAGAACTCATAGTGACCCTCATGAGTTCGAAAAGCAGTCTTGGGGATGTCAACGTATTACATACAGATCTGGTGGTAGCCATAACGCAGATCAAATTTGGTGAAATACTAAGCACCACTCAACTCATCCAAGAGATCATCAATGATAGGAATGGGAAACTTGTCTTTGATGGTTAGTTTATTGAGGGCATAAAATTCAGGACACATTTTCCATGTACCTTCTTTCTTAAGTACCATGACCACAGGAGAATAATAAGGGTTGGTATTGGGGCAGATAACACTCACTTTGAGCAATTCCTGCACAATTTTCTCAATTTCATTATTTTGGGCGAAGGGATGGCGATAAGGGCGAACATTGGGAGGAACACTACCAGGAACAAGGGGTATGGAATGATCATGAACACCATGCCATGGGAACTGATGATCTCATGAGAACCAACTGTGAGACTATGGAAGTGATACCTTTGTCCCTCCTGTTGGAATTTCATGGTTAATTCCTTAAAATCCATAGAAATGGGACCCAAAGTGCGTAACCATTCAACACCTAGCACAATGTCACACCCACCCATTTAGATGGAAAACATACGAGATTTCAGGTGGTAATGTCCAATTTGAAGACATACATTTTCACAATGCCCACCACATTTCATGGACCCACCATTGGCTATCATGATTTGAAAATTATTGACAACACGAATATAGCATTTGGTTTTCTGGGCAATGCGACAATGAATAAAATTGTGGGTGCTACCACTGTCAACCAGGATGATGACCTTCCTATTCTTAATACAACCAATGAGCTTGAGAGTTTGGGGAGCAAAGAAGCCAATGAGAGCATGCAAGGAAATGAGTGGTTCAACTTCAGGTGAGTCAGCGGGCTTCGGGGTAGCATCGGGAAGGGAGGGCTCTTCAACAAGTGGAACTGTCACATCTTCTTCAGGAACATCTTCGGAAATGGCCATAAAACGTTTTTGTTCCTTACACTTGTGCCCTAGAAAATATTTTTCATCACAATTATAGAAAAGACCCTTCAATTGGCGTTCAGCCATTTCAACCCTTGTTAATTTACGGACCTTGAGGGGAGTGATAGGGGGGTTAGGATTAGTGGGTCAAGGGCGAGGAACAAAAGAGGGTTTTTTGTTTTGGGAAAACACAACTTGTTGGGCCTCTTTAGCACACGTAGTAGCATTCAACCAAGTCTGAGGGCGGGCCATGAGAACCTGGGATCCGATTTCATCCTTGAGGCCACTGATAAAGCATTCACGGAAGAACACATCTGACATGCCCTCTGTCTGAAAGGCCAAGTGCTCAAAAACAATGATAAAGTCTTCCACTATGCCTGGCTATTTCAATTTGGTCAAACGACCGAGATAGTGGGTATCAATATCAAAGCAGGCATAGATCTCTGCAACAAACTAGGTCCAAAAAATATACCCTTGACGTGAATGTTTTTGCCATTGCCACCATTGCCAGTGTTCAGGATCTAGATAGAGGACAACATGGCGAAGTTTGGCCAACTCGTCAGTAATACCATGCAAAGAAAAATAATGCTCCATTTGAGTGACCCAACCTGTAGGATCAAAACCATCAAATTTATTGACCTCTACATGGGGAAGACGTGGTTCATGATGAAAGGAGTTGGAGTGAAAATGTAGAAACTAAGAGGAATCAACAACATTGGGTTGGTCTGATGAGGAAGGACCCGTAGGGTGGTTCAACAATTGATTGACAACAGACTAGAGGGCAGTAAATTGGGTTGTGAAGTTGGATTCAATGGTGTCAAATTTGTGTTCTACTTTTGCAATGTGGGAATTGGTAGAGCCAATCTCAGATGTCATATGTTTGATGGAGGCATGGGCTTGATTGAGGGAAGCTTGGAGGTCTTGGTTGCGAGTGGTGGCCATTTGGAGAGGGGAAGTGTGGGGAAGGGAAAATGGGTGGGTGGGACCACAAAAAATAACTTATAAGTGATAGGTACCACGGCGATCAGTGCGAGAAGGGAAATAAAATGGAATAGGCGAAAAACTAGGGAAATTGAGAAGGGGTCGGGTCCACTGAAACAAAAAGGATTAAAAATGAAGGTAATGACTGCGATCAGGGAGAAAAGGGGAATCCAATTGGATAGGTCCCAAATAAGTGTGCCCAAATTCTTAACATGAAGAAATGTGTAGTAATTTCACAACCCGAATGTAGGAGGCATAGTTGTGCGACAATATATCTTGTTTGTTCTATTTTTCTTTCTGTCCCAAGGGTTAGGGTATTCAAGGGTTTGCCCTGTGCTATAGCTCTCTGATATACGTGTGGGGTCCAATAGTAGTACTCGACCCAATATCTCAGGGCACCAACTAAGGAGGCTAGATCGTGCCCTTAGCCGTACTACCCGACTACTCAGGTACTAGAGAGTATCTTCCCGAGTGTTGTTCTCGATGGAACTATAGCAGTCAAGCAGCCAATTGGTTTATCTATGGAGGGCTTCAAGAGATCTAGATCAATCTGTATACAGGTGTTGTCTGATGCGCTACCACTCGAAGGGGTACCAACAGGGGTTACAAGGGTGGCCAACAAATGTGCGCTTAAGTACCACTTGTATTTCCTGCATGTATGACTCCCCGACCACGGGTTTATGCGCGTAACGACAGCTCTCTATAGCTTTAATACGCTGGAATACGTCTCTACCCTGAAAAACGTTAATCCACAATTTTCTGCCGAGGAAGGTGCTCTAATACCACTTGTAAGGTACCAAATCTGTTATATTAGCATAATAGAGAAATAATGCAGAGAATATCATTGAGATAGCAACATAATACTGAAATATGGTAGAGATAATAGCAGAACAACAATTTATATGGAAACACAACACCGTAATTATACCTTTATTGATAGGAAACAATGCTCACTTGCCTCTTCAAGGGGGCAACCTCTAACAGAGAAGAGCTCTATTACAATAATTTTCCAAGAGAAAACTTCTCATACCCTCTATTATTATTTATACTAAATCTATCTATCCCAAAGAACACTCTAGAGGAAGATCCTTCTAGAAGCGAAAGCTTCTATTAGGTCTTCTTACAATTGACTTATTCCTCCTTATTGCTAGGCCTTATTAATATTGACCTTTATTACATGGAAATATATTATTCTACCCACTTGAGGGGTTAGGTAGGTTAGGTCCCTAACAACCAGACCAAATATTTTCTATGCAGTGAGTGCACTTAGCCAGTTTATGAGTCAACCGATACATACACACTGGATTGCTGCAAAGCATGTGTTGAGATACCTTTGAGGCACAGTTGGACATGGTCTAAGATATACTTCTAGTATTGACATGATATTGCAGGGATATACTGACTCTAATTGGGCAAGGAGCGTAGTGGATAGGAAGAGCACCTATGGGTATTGCTTCACTTTGGGATCTACCATGGTTTCTTGGTGTAGTAGAAAATAAACTTTTGTGGTTTTGAGTACCGCAGAAGCAGAGTACATTGAGTGTGGAAGTTCGTGGAGCATTGTGGCTTTGCAAGATCCTTTCATATTTATTTGGACATGTGTTGGATTCCACCGTTATTCACTGTGATAACCATAGCTGTGTGAAGCTCTCAGAGAATCCAGTTTTTCATGAAAAATAGAAACACATTGAGATCAAGTACCATTACATCTGAGACATGGTGCAGAGGAAAGTAGTACTGGTGTAGTACCTTCCTATAAATGAGTAGGTTGTTGATGTTCTTACCAAACCCCTTACCAGGACGAAGTTTGAGTACTTTCGTGACAAACTTGGCGTGGTAGAAAATGCCTCCCTCGTTGAGAGGGAGTGTTGATGTTTGCAGCTTCCTGAGACATTCTCCATATCATACTCCTCTGTGACTAAGTTGATTTGATCTGTGAGGACACTTATTCGAGAGGTATAAGTGGGTTTGGGCTTATAGCCCAATGTGCCTTGTGGAGAACACATGAGGACATGTCAAGGGAGTTGACCTTGACGTCACACACTATGAGGAGTTGACCCTAGTGTTTCTAGAGGGAGTAGTCTCTAGAAGTCCATATCGTACTCCTCTGTGACTGATTTGATTTGATTTGTGAGGACACTTATCCGAGAGGGATAAGTGGGTTTGGGCTTATAGCCCAATGTCTCTTGTGGAGAGAACATGAGGACACGTCAAGGGAGTTGACCTTGACATCACACACTATGGGGAGTTGACCCTAGTGTTTCTAGAGGGAGTAGCCTCTAGAATTCCTCATGGGAGTGCCATGTGTGACAAACCATTTGCTACAATGTCCCAAGTAAGCATCGAGTGGACCTTCTCCTAGATTGGGTTGCAGACCAAGGGAGATAGGATGCATTTGTCACAGAGGTGTACTTGTGGTAAATGGGCCCAGGCATAGCCCTTCCTTGATCATGACAAGGAATAATATGGACTCGAGGTGCTTGAAGTGCTTTCCATGTGTCAGTTAGCATTGGTATGACATTCACTCACAAGGGTGTACCTGTGGTGAACGACCCTGGTATGGTCTTTGTCCTAGTCATGGTGATTTAAAAAGGAATGATAAAGACTCAAGATGCTAGATGCTATCACATGCGGACCCAGAGTGAGATTGATCTCAGAGAGTTAGTTGGCTCAGAGGGAGAGCCATAGGGGGGGACTCCCCTTGATTCAGGTGGGAGAGAGACATCTCCAAGGACTTCAGAGACAAACTTGACATGACACAGGATGGCTCCCTCGTTGAGAGGGAGTGTTGATGTTTGGACAACATCAAGAAGACATTCTCCTAGATTAATAATTAATAATACAATTATTGATTATTAAATAATATATATAATAAGTAATAATAATAATAAATAGTTATTTATTATCCAAGGGACGCATTCCTTCATGGATGGTCACCATATGTTCTCTATATATGGAACACTCATCATTGTAATATATATCATCTCATATCATCTCTCATATGAAAAATCAACAAATTATAAGCTAAAAGCCCCTGATTACGTGATAAATAAAGGCTAAATTATGTGTAGTTATGTAAGAGATTGTATGTGAAGTGATAGATTGAGATTTTACATGAAGTGATAGATCAACAATGAATTAGTCGAATGCTACCCATATTACTCAACCTCTACTTGGATTTCGTTGTCTCAAAATTCTTACTAATTCCATATCAAGGCCTACAAATCATCATTAATGTGAGTTAATGTGTATAGCCATCACTTTTCCCCTCCTCTGCTTCCAAGATCCAAGTGGCTCAATGGAATTTTTTAGCAAATTCAAAATTTTAAATTTATTTTTATTTTTTGACAAATCCCCTTCAAACTAGGGAATATTTGTCACTTCGTTGTCCTTAACCAATAGAAAAATAGAAATATATAATTTTAATTTTTTTCAAAATTATTTTTTATTTTTTCAAAATTCAGTTTAATACATAATATATGAAAAACATTAAAAAAACTTTAAAAACAAAAAAAAATAATAAAAAAATCAATTAACTTTGACTTGTGATCGATTGCCAAATAACCTGTCAGAGGCATGTATAATAACTCTCCATACAAAAACTAATCCCACATTGGTGGAGAGATGTGGCTTACAACAACATATAAGCTCTAATATATCATGATCCTTAGGCAGGTATAATAACTCTCCATACAAAAAACTAATCCCACATTGGTGGAGAGATGTGGCATACAACAACATATGAGCTCTAATATATCACGATCCTTATGCCAATGGGGGCAGTCACAAGGGAGTGGTGCCTCCTACTAGCATAATTGTTGATTGGTTGCAATGTGAATATCCTTGTTGCTTATCCTTCCACCCTCCTCTTGTGCAAAATATCAAAAAAATCTTACTACTAGTACTCCATTGTACTCCTTCCACACATCTCCCTAAAAAATGACCATTACTAAGTCAAATATGCCTAAAATGTGTGCATCTTGGAATTGGTTGAGAAATGTGGCCCACAAAAACATACAAACTCCAATATACTATGATCCTTAGGCCAATGGAGGCAATGAGAAGGGAGTGTTGCCACACCTAAAATTTGTGCCTCTTGGAATTGTTTTTACAACATAAACACCTCTTTATACAAAAAAATAATCCCATATTAGTTGAGAGATGTGACCCACAACAACATATCATGATACCTTATAAAAACTAAAGGAAAAAAATAAGTCAATCTTTTTAAGAAAAAAGATGTGGTTTATGTTACTTAATGCTTTGCATAATGACTAGTAAAACACGAAATCATCTTTTAAAATAAAAGAGTAAACTCGTGATTGCATCGTGTTTTTTACTTTTTCCAACCACTATCACCGGAATCTGACAAATCAATTATTGGCTAAATCACAATTTTACATTGCTTAAATCACATTTTTTAATGTATAAATTGATTTAACACCCTAAAAAGCACCAGGGCATCCAAAATATGTAATCTAAACCATTGAAATATGCAATTCCATCCATATTTTAAATTTTTTGGAATACCAACCCCACCTGAAAGGGACAACCGGTTCCTCAACACATTCTAGTCGAGCCTCTGGTCACTGCTGGACACCAAGCTCACCAAATCCACTGCCTTCCACCCCTAGACAGATGGCCAAACTGAGGTCGTCAATCAGATGTTTGTGCATATCCTGTGCATGTGCAATTCCAAACACCCCCGCACATGGGATGAGAGTCTTCCCTATGTTCAACATAGCTACAACTGAGCCATACATAGCTCAACCAGCCACAAGCCCTTTCAGGTGGGGTTGGGATTCCAACCATTGGGTCCCATGGATGTTGCACTACCCCTTGCAGCCACCCCGACTGACTCGTCACCTGCTCTAACTGAAGCTGAGAAAGCCACCCAGTTCATTGAGCGGATACAACACATCCGCCAACAGGTTCAGGATATTTTACATAAGTCCAATGTCAAGTACAAGCAGCGCCATTATCAACACCAAGTGCCACATAAGTTTTAGGTGGGAGACAAAGTTTGGTTGCACTTGCATAAAGAACGCCTGACAAGGCCCCATCGGAAGCTTTTCCCACTCCGTTATGGACCTTACACCATCACCAAGGTTGTGGGCGATAATGCTTTTGAGCTCAACATTCACCCTTTCCTCAGCTTGCACCCAGAGTTCAATGTGGATCTCCTTTGACCATATTTCCCACCATTATTGGACACCTCAGAGATAGCAGAATAGTTGAAACCAATAGAACTCAACCCCGACTTCTTGCAATAGGAATCCATTGATCAGATTGTGGACACACAAGTCAAGGGCACTCGCCAGTAGAGGATCCAACTTTATCGAGTTGTCAAAGCAGGGCAACTCTTGCACCAAGGAAAGTGGCTCACCCAGGGCCAAATTCAACAAAAATTTCCTTATCTGATGGGGGAATTCAACGCAATGGAGACCATTGCTTCCTAAGGGGGGATGATTCATCTATATGGATGTCGATGGACTCCCACCTATTCCAACTGACTCATTTTTGGCAGTTTTTCAGTTTGGCAGTTGTTTTCTAGTTTTCGGGTCCCGAACTTCCGGGGCTGTTTTGAGGCCCTAAACAACGTTTTTAAGGCTCACCACAGTTAGATTGTAGACAAAGTCAGAGTATGATGACACCATGTGTATTCATAGGATATACCTTTCCAACGGGCTATCGTGCACCTAAAACGAAGATCGTATGCAAAAGTTACGACCCCGGGAAGTTGATGTACTAACTTACCCCAACGGGGCCAACATGAATTTTGGAAGTTCATCTTCTAGGGTTAGGTTTTTGGATGTCTATGGTTTTGGAATTCCTATTTATTGTAAAAAATTCTTGGAGAGCCTCATTGTAACCATCTTCTTGCGAATGATCATAGCCTCACATCTCTTCTCAGAGATAAGCCGCCACCATTCTAGCAAGCTTGTTTTTAGTCTTTATTTTACAGTTTCAACATATTTCCTTATTGAATGGAAGCCATTTTTACTGTATCTCGGTTATTGTTCCTTGTGATTCTGTTTTAAGAATAATAATAATTTGTATTCATTTCATTCTTTTCATAAAATCTGGATCAATAGATCTTGCCCTAGGTCAAGGAGAGTTTCCAAGAGATCCCTCTCTAACCCATGTAAAGTGGATGAAGTGGTTGGGGTCAAGACTCAATGGGCATAGGGCTCATGACATACAAGGGGCCGTAGTGTCTCATTCATGGGTTCCTTTGTATAGGTTGTGTGGTACCTTCGTCTGCAATGCAATTTTTCCAAGCCCATCAATTGCCTTTTATATTTCTTTCTTTGTATTTTCTTTCAATATAGCATAAGGAGAGATTGAAGGTCACTGCCTTGGTGTGGTGACCAGATGATGGCAATGTCACCTACAAACACCTAGTGGAAATGAGAAGGTTGGCTCGTGATGAGACCCCCTTTCTCTCAACCTTGAATCTGAGAGCCATTTCCTTGGTTTGGTGACCAGATGGTGGAAATGTCATACCACTAGATATTCATGGATGTGATAGGTCAGCTCGTGATGAGACCTCCTATCCTTCAACTAACCTTTCAAGCATTCTTTATTATATTGTGGGTCCTCTTTACTCAAATATAAGTGTTTTACTGCCTTCTTGGGTGATCCACGGGCAAAGCATTTGGAAGGTTTATATAAGGATTTTATCTTTTACCCAACATCAACCCCTCTGGGCCTTCATCCCCTTCTTCCCATAGAATGAGGGACAACCCCTTCTTGGGTCAATACACCCTAAAATTCTAAGAGATAAGGAAATGGAGGGGAATAATGATGGAAAGTGGTAAGTATGGTCAGGAATGGTATGATGGCTCTTTAAGGGAGTTCCTAGTAGAAAACCCATCCCCAAGGAAGACCACTTACTAGGGTAGAATGTCAACCACCAAGGTGAAGCAGAGAAAAAGGCATAATGTCCAAGCATATAGCATGAAATCTAGAGCAATATAAGATACAACATACTCAAATGGATTAAATATTGAAATGATGCTCATCATAATATTGACTTGTACCTCATGGAGCAAGGCCCACTTCCTTTTGGAAGCCCGTGGATGCGGTGGATGCCATATGGAAATCTGTGACCATCTGTGGTGGTGAGAGGGGTTTCCAACTGTGCAAAAGGGTACTACTGGCCATGTAGTCTTCTCAACACTCCATATCTGCAACCTGAGGGCCTTGAGACATAATCTCCTTAGTTATCCACAAAATGGGGATAACATCTGGCTCCTACGTGGGGACATGTGCTCGTCGTAGAGTGCACGAGAACCACAACATCTCCTGGTATACCTGTGCCTACAAGGAAACATCAAACTGTCAAGTGTAGTATGGCCTACTCATCCTTGTTCTCATATGATCATAATCAAAGCCAACTAAGCTAGACAAATAAAATTTTGATATTTTTTCAAAAGTTTCTAAGCTAAGCATGAAATCAATGTGCAAGTAGAGAAAAATGAAAACGAAATGCATCTAAACTAGTAAGAGAAATCAAGATGAAAATGCAGGGATAAAAATAACTTACCTACTTACCTGGGGCCCCGAAGATCATGTGCTAGATGATGTCAGGTGAAGTCATACAACCAGTGCAACCATTTGATCATCTCATCAAAGTATCTCCCCTGTGATTAATCATATGATATATCGAGGACTTCACTGCTTGTCGAGGACTGAGAGGAAACGATAGATCGAAAGAATACTGCATGGTCTCTTGGAGAAGAGGGTAAGAGGTAAGGAACATTCTTGGGTGTAGAAAAACACCGAATCTTCCCCTATGAATCTCTGTAGAAATCTCTAAGATGAAAATAATTACACTTTGATGAATGAACCTATGACTGCTCTGAGGTGGCCATGTCCTGGTATTCCTAAAACCTTGAGCACAACGGTTGGAAGTCCTCATAAAACAAATCTGCATCCTCAAAAGGGTATGTACCAAAGGATGAATGAATATCATGCTACAACAAGCCATCCTCGAAAGGGAAAAACAAATATGTAACCATGTCATTACTAGGTTTCCAAACATATGAATCATACATGCATGGAGGCCAGTCCTATGAAAATGACATTTCAACCTCTTCTGCTTGAGTGCTACCCTCAATGTCATAAATGGGATCTCTATTAATAATGAATCAACCCACATCCCATCTATGTCTCCCAACATGTATGAAATCATCAATGCGTTCGTCAACTATATCCAAGGGTTGTTCCATGAATTCATCTGCATCATAGGAGCTGATAACTTCCTCTTTGGTTGGGAAAAGCCCGACCCAACCACAAAGAAAGTGCTACAACTTGGGAATCCTACACCCAATGTCACCTCGATGTAGGTCCCGCACTTTAAGGGTGACTAGGTCACTCTAGGGAGGCGATCCCGGTGACCTTAGGGGATTGAGATGGAGATGGAGAGAGATGAAAGTGAAGCCCCTAGAGATCAATTCTAAGTGGAGTAAAATGTGGGAAGAGATGCCTTGTAAGTCAAGTGATTGTTCCTCCAAAGGTATAGTACTTCTCCAGATGATTGTACATGTTCGAGACACAAGAAAATATAACTTGCAATGATGTATGTTAGTATGGATCAACACCTTAAGCTTGTTGTCCCTAATTTTCAGCAGTAGATGACAATTTATATCAGCAAGTAAGACATTCAAATCAACATGTAAAGCATGAGATCAATTGACGATATTGTCAATGAGTATGGAAATCAATTATGACTGAAAAATGGCACTTTAAGGTTGAATAATGCAAGTTGTTATAACATGTGTTTTATGAAAAAAAATGCAGCCTTATGGCTGTAGAATTCAATGGCATGCAACAAAAAAATCAACCATGGAAAATTGCTAAGAACTAGCTCAAAAGGTGCGCCCTAGTTAGTAGACTAGGTGAGTGAAGTTAGAGAGCTAGTCTAGGGTTAGGTTAGGAGTTAAGAGAGTGTTAGTAGCTAGGGTTATGCACCGTAATGGCTGTAGGTTAAATTTTGTAACATCAATTAATGTAGTAGAAGAGAGGGGACGCCCTAGTAGGGGAAGAATCCTCTCAATGAAGCAAACCAACTTCAAGTGAGAAACCTTTCAAAAGATCAAAATTTGCATTTTTCGAGGCAATGATTTTATATCTCCAATGAAAAAAATATATGACTAGTGCCTTTACTATTGGGTTAATGGAGTCAAATAAAGAAAGATCTAGAGAAAGCTACCTCCTTGGGGGTGTAATCCCTTTTACTTCCCAAGGCAAGTTTCTCTAGTTAGGGTTTAAGCTAAGAGGGTGTATGCCCTTATACTTCTCTTAGAAAACCCTGTTTAATCAATAAGATGAAGCAATAAAATGATGAAGACTACAGTGGGGGTTTATGCCCTTACACTTCCCACCTAGCTCTTAGCACAACAATCCTTGACTTGAAAAAGAATGATAACATAAGAGTAAAAGACCATACCAAAATCAAGAAAGATGCCAAGATAATCCACCATAAAAGCTAGAAAAACATCATCCAAGGCTTGCGCCTCACTCCTCCATCAACCATTCATCAAGATAGCCATAAAAAAGTGCACAAGAGACAAATAGAGTCAAGTGTAGCAAAAATTTCAGACCAATACTTCTCACAATGAGGGAGAGTCATGTTAAAATGAGATCTTATGATCTCTTATTTATACAAAATGTCACCAAGGTGACTTGTCCATAATTTAAGGGGTAAACCACAAAACTAGGGGTCAACAACACTAATATTTACCCCTTTAAATAAGTAATATTAAACACTTCGTTTAAAGTTTCACTTTTGCAAAAAAAACTCTAATTTTACAGGACGTCTCCCCTTTAGGGGACATTTTGCCACTTTGAAGAATTCGTTGGTGTTGGAGAAGCATGGGTAGGCCTCCAAAGTCCACATGTCAAGCATCTAGACGATCTCATCATGGTGAAGATCCTCTTCTCCTCAAAACGTCAATGTTTCAATGAGTGGCACCTCACCACCAAGCCCTAACCCCCCTAGGTGACGCCATGCCTCTAGAAGTGACGTTTTTCCTCTCTTAGGCAAAACGTTTGGCATGTGGGGGCTAGGCTATGTTGTCCAAGTCATCATCAAGGCCTTCCAAGTTTGATCTTTCTCATCTGGCATGCAGGCCCTTGGCATCCAACCTGTGGGCTTACAGCCCCATGGAAGCCCAAGCTAGGGTTGTTCTCCCAAAACTGTCCACCAACTAGATCCTTCAAAGACAAATAAACACACCCTCCAAGGATCTCAAGTCATAACATCATGATAAATGAATCCAATCAATAAATAATCCATCTAAGCATGTGCATCAAAGATCACTATATCAAACAATTAGTTTCTCAAAGACATTAGGCGACTTGTCAATCTTGAATATGGGAGGGTTGACGAGGTGTCCTATTGGGTAGGTCTTTCCCTAGGTCAAGGGGAGTTTCCAAGAGATCCTTCTCTAAGCCATGTAAAGTGGATGAAGTGGTTGGGGTCAAGACTCAATGGGCATAGGTCTCATGACATACAAGGGGTCGTAGTGTGTTGGTCCTTGACCAAGTTTTTAAAGTTACTTGGTCATATTTGACCGTTTTTGGGACTTCGATAGCCAGTCGAAGAAGGCGTGCAAGATGAAGCAGAGATCACGGGATCTCGACCCACTATGGGTCCTTTTTGGGTTTTGGGGATAATGTAATGGGAAAGGGATGTCGGCCCATGGGTTTACCCATGCTTAGGCCCACTTTTGTAATGTATAAATAAGTAGCTAGGCAATGTAAGTAAGTGTGTGTGAAAGAGAGACTAAGCAATTAATAGGCTTAGTGCTAGAAGTGATCTATGTGATTGACTTATAGAGCTGAGTGCAAGTGTTGTAAGTGATGAGTGCACAGATTGTAAGGAGGCTCTGTGCTAAATCTACTCGGCGAAGGAGGATCTGGCGAGGTGTGCGCAGATCTTCTATCCTATGCGGAGTAGGGGTTTGATAACTCTGTGTTGTAACCTGATTGACTAAAGCTAATAAAGAAGAAGAGTTGGTGGACGTAGCCCCAGGGTGGGGGTGAATCACATAAATACTGTGTGTTATGCTTTGTGCTTATTCTTAGATGTTTTGTATTGCTAAGTGCTTAGATTAGATTGGATAGATCTATTCTTTCTTTGTGCTTCTGAGATGTGAATGAATGTTAGATCTGATATATATGAAGATGCTTAGTGCTGATCTCCAGGATCTGATCTGTTTTAATGTTGCTAAGTGCTGAATTATCTTAGATCTAAGTAAATATTGCGATGCTCCATGCCATCTGCAAAGTATAATAAGGATTGAATATTGATGAATGACCTATGCTAAGTGCTTTCTAAGTGTTGTAATCATAGAGTTGTGTCCCAGCTAAGGTTGCAGACACCTGAGTCTTGCAACCACCCCTGCCTCTACCTTGGGTGAGACTTCATCTGCTTCGCAGGTGTTGCTGAAAGGGCCAGTAGTTAGGGTTTTGTTGGTGCGTTGAATCCCAGGTCTACCCCTGTGCCAAAAAATGGTTCAGTTGCCGGGACCTGAAACTATGATTGCTGGGATCTAAGGAAGAAGAATCTTTGTGAAAAGACTCGTCTTGAAATTGTGGAAGCTCTGTGCATTGATCTATGCCCTAGTGCGCAGTATTCTACTTGATCTAAAGAGCTCCATGCTAAAAAGAAAAGGTCAGATCTGCAGAAAAGAGGTAAGATCTGTAACCTCAGTGCTCTGATAAAGGTAAGAATAGTTAAAAGTTCTTAGATCTGAAATCCTTGTGCTCTGTAGAAGTAAGATAAGTGGAATTTTTTTTTTTTCTAAAGCATGGATCTAGGTATGATTGATATATTATGTGCTAGTGTTAGCATCAGAAGTCACTCCTGGATTGCTTGCAGGAGCAAAGCCCAACGCCCATCAGTTTTATGTCACGATAGTTTTAATGGGTGATCAAATGGGTAGAGACTCAGGAAGATATCTCTCTAACTCAGGGACTAGGTATGATATGTAAGGAACAAATGAGGTCTTGATCTAACTTCAATCAGTGAGTTGATTAAAAGATGAGCAGGTGGAAGACTTGGTGAGAGGAGTGAGAAAACTACCTCAGGCAATAGGCCTTTCAACAGTTTGCAGAAGAAAAACTTTGAATGCAAGATCCTCTTGGTTCAGGGCTTTGAGGAACTGAAAGGGGGACTTGACTGGATCTTCCAATTCCAAGTCGTTCAGCGTTAAGAAAATCACAAGGATTGATTAGAAACAATGCAACCGTTATAGTGATCCAACCTACATCATCCTATAACAGTTACAACTCGACTGGATCCTCCAATTCCGAGCTGCTCTAACACAGTGTAAACAAAGACGTGAAAGAAACTGACATTCATAAGGCAAGAAGTCTCAAGAGTCAATACATAACCAGAGAAACTAGTGCTTCGTTAAAACTTTACAATTGGGAGCCTAGCTCAACCATCCCCCTTTACAAAATGGCAAAAATGCCTACATATAGCCAAAACAAAACAACAACAACGAAAATGAGAAACTGCATTAAAAACATTGCGTCTGCATGTCTTTTGGCAGTCTGCGCATGTAGACTCTGGATGATCGTGCACTTATGACAGATGCAATGGGACTCCTGACTGTCTTGAAGTTGTTTGACAGACACAAGCTCTGTCAGGACGGACTGTCAGTCTATCTCTACGCTTGTCCTTTCTTGGCCTTCTATTTATGGAAGAAGACGACGTTCAACCACCATCAACTGCCACAATAACTGCTTCCTTGGAATTGGAAATGGCCTCGGTCAAATTTATACTCGGGCGACGTGGCGACTTTTCTTTGGATGCTGCTTCATTGGACTGCTGCGAGGGGACCCCTATGGCAGACGTGGATGAGGGTCTAACGGGGGTGATGGCGCCAAAACTATGAGGGTGAGATGAGAGGTGATGAGGTGTGGGAGATGTGACAAGGGAAGACACATGGTGGAAGGCAATAAGCAGAGGGGGTAGGAGATGGGATATAATGGGCACATTATTTATGGGAGGCTGACATGGAAGGGAGCGGGACACATGGCAGGTGGTGAGTGGATGATGAGATGGTGGAGGGACCATGTGGACGAAGAGAGGGGAGATGGACAGATGTCGGAGGACGAGGAGGGGATAAAGGGAATGAGCCTTGTCGCACAGTCAGGTGGAGAACAGACGGCAGGGGGGAGAATGGTACAAAAGGTGACACGACAGGAAGGTGGCCCCACGTCAATACCCCACCATTCCGGACCCCCCCTTTAATTAAAGGCAGGATGGCAAAAGGGGGCCAGAATTGCTTGAGAGCCATTGATTTGGGTGCTCTAATCCTAGCTGCTCGAGAGATACGCACCTGATTCTGGACCCCCCCCGCCCAATTAAAGGCAGAAAGGCAAGGGGGGTCTGGAATCGCTTGAGCATCATTGATATGGGCGCTCTAATCCTGGCCGCTTGAGAGATGCGTGCCCGATTCCGGACCCCCCCCCTCCACTTAAAGGTAGAATGGTAGGGGGGCTTCGAAATCCAATCCCGACAGTAGATTTGGGCGCGCAGATTCTGGCCACCTAGATTTGCTCGTTGCATATCCAAAGGTGCATTTGCGCCCCAAACTTGGGGTAAGTGGGTTTTTACCCTGCTTCTTCACATTTCCCCCCCAAAGGGGCTTATCTTTCATGAAAACACCCCTTGTACAAGAAATGTTACTAACATTAGGCTCCATGGGGGACAACACGCCCCCTGCGGGCTACCGAGAACTCTTTGCAACTTCAGTGCCTTGCTATTGGGTTATGGAGTCAAGCTCAAAAATCCCCTCTACTAAAAATATAGGTCAAAAAGTAAAAGAAAAACAAAATAAGGATACATGCTCAAAGGAGCTTATTTATGTACAGTCCTAATACTAATAAAATACTTTACATGGGGCTAGGTGAAAGCAAACTTCCACCATAACCATTCAAGTAGCTTCCTAAACGAAAGCTCCTTCCTTCTGTCGATGAGCACAAATAGGTGGTGCAACCGTGACAACCAAACGATTACGCTCTTCAACTCCTTCTTATAGACTGAAGTTGAGATGAAATAGGGCGGCTTCGAATTGTGAAGGAAATACAACTCCATGTATTCCTTCACATGCTCATAGGACCAGTGGCAAATTCCAGAAGATTGGTGACAGACAGCCTGCAATGCTACATAGTTGTTCATGTGTGGCTGAATATGTCTGGTAAGCATAGGTGGGTGGACAACTGACATAGGCTTACTGATCTCCGGTGGTGGCTGCTCACTGACCGGCTCTGGACATAAGGTAAACTGCTCCTTTGGTTCTTCTTCTTGGCTCTTCCAAGGGTCCTATTCATAATGGCCATAGACAGGACCCGCGGGAAAGATATACTCTTTCTCGTGCTGCTCAGCATCTTCTGAATGACTGGGATGGATGATTTTCTCATGATACTTTTCTTTAGTGGATAGAGGATAAGGCTCTGCAGTCTACTCCTTACCAGAATGATCATCAAAGCTGGGTGAGCACAAAACCCCCCCATCTTGTAGAAGAGGAATGATCTCCTGATCCTTCAATTCAATCCCAAATGTAAATACGTCATGGGAAATATCGTGAAGGAAAAGAGAAGAATCCTCTTCCACAATGGCTTCTTCCTTTAAATCTAAGACAATAAACTCATCAGGGGCAGAAACTAACGCAGCTATGAAATCTTCAATAACCTCCTCAAAAGAGCTGCTAAGAACATGTGCCTCAAGAACCGGAAAACCCTCTCCGTTGCCTTCAGATTCCAACCTTGCATGTTGGGCAATGAGAGATTTCGCCTGCTCTATCAGTTCACTCAAAGCATCTTCTTCCCCTAGTCTTCTATTCTTACATCCCTCATCATCACAACCTCCATCAGACATACGCATATCTGGGAGGATTTCTTCTTCTTGGCTCTCCCATGGGTCAGATTCATAATGACCATAAATAGGACTCATGGGAAAGCTTTTTTCATAATCGCCCTTAGTAGAGCTGCTAAGGACATCTGCTTCAAAGGATGGGAAATCCTCAGCACATTGTTCAACTTCCCACCTGTCAAGTCTGGAAGTGATAGATTTTATCAGTTCCATAACTCTGCCCGAAGCATCTTCTTCCTCTCTGGGATCTTCATAATCATCCATTGTAGAGATACCAAAATCATCTTCTTCAAAGGGTGGAAAATCCTCTGCACATCGTTCAACTTCCCACTTGTCTAGTCTGGTAGCGATAGATTTTACCAGCTCCATAACTATGCCTGAAGCAGACGAATGGGGAGGAGAAAGGACTGATTTCTGATCCAGGTCATCAGGATCATCCTCATATCCTACATAAGAGACAGCTCTATCTTGTATACATTTGTTGTAGTATCCCTCACAACAGTTATGAAAAATCAACTCAGAGGGATAAAGCTCATGACAATAGGCAGTGAAAGCTACATGGAATTCACTGAGTGAAGAAATGATAGCAGGGGGTAAAGAATAATACCATTTACGAGCATCCCCTCCTAACGAGAACATGAACATTTTCAGTAATACATCCTCATGATGTATCTCCCATTGATGCATGAGTTCATGAAACTCACTGAGGTGCTGAGCAGGGTTGTCCTCTTCACGTTTTCCAAATATGGGCAAATAATCGCCCCATTCATTCGGAGAAGGGACAACAATAGGAAAACCAGGAATAACAGAAAAATTAAAAGGAGCAAACATTCGAGCTAAGATTTTCTCCATTCTGAACCAGTGGAGTCGCCAATCAATCCTTGAATCATGGAGTGGCTAGGTGAAAAATACATAGCTTCGAATGTGCGTGGTCCTTGTTCACCGTCAAAGGCCAGATCTTACGTTGTTGTTACCCCAAGAAGCTTCCCAGGCTGAGAAAGCAGCTGTTGAAACCTTCTTGAGAAAGCTCCTCTGGGTCAGCTTTCAGGTGTGCTAACAGTAGCCACAGTTGAAACAGTGATGTGGAAACCTTGGATTCGCCCTAGTGGAGTCGCCAGGTGCACACTAACAATCTTTAAGGCCTCTGATGCATGATGCACCTTCAGAATCAGAGGCTCAATGTTGTTCTACCTAAGGAAAATCTTCAATTTCGTCCCCGGCAACGATGCCAGAAATGTTAGCGTCAGAAGTCACTCCTGGATTGCTTGCAGGAGCAGAGCCCAACGCCCATCAGTTTTATGTCACGATAGTTTTAATGGGTGATCAAATGGGTAGAGACTAAGGAAGATATTGCTCTAACTCAGGGACTAGGTCTGATATGTAAGGAGAAAAAGAGGTCTTGATCTAACTTCAGTGAGTGAGTTGATTAAAAGATGAGTAGGTGGAAGACTTAGTGAGAGGAGTGAGCAAAATACCTCAGGCAACAGGCCTTTCAGCAGTTTGCAGAAGAAAAACTTTGAATGCAAGATCCTCTTGGTTCAGGGCTTCGAGGAACTGAAAGGGGGACTTGACTGAATCCTCCAATTCCAAGTCATTCAGTGTTAAGAAAATCACAAGGATCGATTAGAAACAATGCAACCGTTACAGTGATCCAACCTACATCATCCTATAACAGTTACAACTCAACTGGATCCTCCAA
Organism: Picea engelmannii; assembly: GCA_009831015.1. Taxonomy (NCBI): domain Eukaryota; kingdom Viridiplantae; phylum Streptophyta; class Pinopsida; order Pinales; family Pinaceae; genus Picea; species Picea engelmannii. The sequence continues at coordinate 705,523 of ML781196.1, read as the reverse complement.
TTCCAAGATGCTCTAACACAGTGTAAACAAAGACGTGAAATAAACTGACATTCATAAGGCAAGAAGTCTCAAGAGTCAATACATAACCAGAGCAACTAGTGCTTCGTTAAAACCTTACAATCAGGAGCCTAACTCAACCATCCCCCTTTACAAAATGGCAAAAATGCCTACATATAGCCAAAACAAAACAACAACAATGAAAATGAGAAACTGCATAAAAAGCATTGCGTCTGCATGTCTTCTGGCAGTCTGCGCATGCAGACTCTAGACGATCGTGCACTTATGATAGATGCAATGGGACTCCTGACTGTCCTGAAGTGGTGTGACAGACACAAGCTCTGTCAGGACAGACTGTCAATCTGTCTCTACTCTTGTCCTTTCCTGGCCTTCTATTTATGGAAGAAGATGACGTTCAACCACCATTAACTACCACAATAACTGCTTCCTTGGAATTGGAAATGGCCTTGGTCAACTCTGTACTCGGCCGACGTGGCGATTTTTCTTTGGATGCTGCTTCATCAGACTGCTTTGAGGGGACCCCTATGGTGAACGTGGATGAGGGTCTAACGGGGGTGATGGTGCCAAAACTATGAGGGTGAGATGAGAGGTGATGAGGTGTGGGAGATGTGACAGGGGAAGACACATGGTAGAAGGCAATAAGCGGAGGGGGTAGGAGATGGGATACAATAGGCACATTATTTATTGGAGGTTGACGTGGAAGGGAGCGGGACACATGGCAGGTGGTGAGTGGATGATGAGATGGGGGAGGGACCATGTGGATAGAGAGAGGGGAGATGGACGGATGTCGGAGGACAAGGAGGGGCTAAAGGGAACGAGCCTTGTTGCACGGCCAGGTGGAGAACAAACGACAGGGGGGAGAACGGTACAAAAGGTGACATGACAAAAAGGGGGCCCCACGTCAATACCCCACCATTCTGGACCCCCCTTTTAATTAAAGTCAGGATGGCAAAGGGGGGCTAGAATTGCTTGAGAGCTGTTGATCTGGGTGCTCTAATCCTGGCCGCTTGAGAGATGCGCGCCAGATTCCAGACCCCCCCCCTATTAAAGGCAGAAAGACAAGGGGGGTCCGAAATCGCTTGAGCATCGTTGATCTGGGTGCTCTAATCCTGGCCGCTCGAGAGATGCACACCCAATTCCGGAACGCCCCCCCCCCCCCTTCTCTTAAAGGTAGAATGGCAGGGGGGCTCTAGAATCCAATCCCGACTGTAGATTTGGGCGTGCAAATTCTGGCCGCCCAGATTTGCTCGCTGCATATCCAAAGGTGCATTTGTGCCCCAAACTTGGGGTAAGTGGGTTTTTACCCTTCTTCTTCACATTTTTCCCCCAAAGGGGCTTATCTTTCAGGAAAACACCCCTTGTAAAAGAAATGTTACTAACAACTAGCTTGAAAAATAGGGCACTAGTAAATGAAAGAAAGTTTGGTATGAATAGATCTGATAGATATGTTATACCTATGAATATAAAGAATGTTTGGACTAATAAGTGGGTGCAAGATCCTCAAATGAATTTTTTGCAGGCTAGCTACCATGATCCTAGTGCACAGTACAAAAGAGGTTGGGGATCATTTAAAAGAAAGAGAGGATTAACCCTCTGTTACAGTTGCAGACGACCGGGACATCTTGCTAAGGAATGCCTTGGTGGAAGACCTAGTTGTCTCTGTTGCAAAGATTTAGACCATGAAGTGTTGGATTGCCCTAGAATGATTGCTAAAATTGAAGGCATGAATCTAAATGAAGAAAACCCTAAGGAAGATCCAAAAATAGTAGAACCCCAGAAAGAATAAGAGAAGATGTTACTACAAATGAAAGACACCTTGAATGACCACCGACATGTCAGGTTATCAGAGATCGTTAAGGAAAAAGAATGCATCGAGGTAAGAATAGGAGACTTCGACATTAACTGTGTTTTGGATGAGGAAACACAGGTGAATGTTATGACAGAAAGAACTTGGGAAGCTATAGGAAGGCCTGTTATGACTCCATCCCTAGGAGGAATAAGGTTATTCAGAGGAAAACTAGTGAACCTATGTGGAAGGCTCACTCAGATATTTACAAATGTTAATGGAACTTCGACAGAGGAAGATTTTGAGATTATAAAATTTATTGAGGACAACGCCCCGTTTATTATGTTACTTGGAAAACCTTGGATTGAAATAGATCAAGCTAGGAAGAAGGAAAAATAAAAGGTTTTAGAACAGCAGAGACAAGAGTTAAAATATTTCATGACCAGAAGGCTCGCACAGTTGATTGAAGAACAAGAGAACAAATCGAAGCCATTCGACACTAGAAGATCAGATGTTGAAGTTGCAAGAACATTAGAGGACTCACAGAAGATTGGAGTACCTATATCAGACATAGACGAAGTAGTACCCTTGAGTCTTGAGAGAGAACCTCAGTAGCGCGAAGTGACTATATCCAAGGAAAATAGGAATCAGAAGGGTAAAATAACTACTGAGATGAATCTCACTGGAAAGAAAGCTAGAAAGTTAAGTAAGAAGAGGGTGAAGTTACAGGAGATTCCATATGGAACATCGCAGAAAGAAACTTTGCAGAATTCGAGCTTCGCCGAGATATCAGAATAATGACATGGTTCACTTCGCCATGGCGAAGCAATATAGCCGTTGGAAGCCGATATATCCGTTCGACTATTTCTCCGAATGGGTGGAAAAGCATTGATGGCTCATCACCAGACCATTAGACTGCGTCAGAACGGATAGGACAAGAGTTAATGAAGCCCCATATCTGTTACAAATGATTCGTTACAGAGTTACTTACTTATTCCATCACGCCAGGCACGTAAGCCATTTTTGCTAATTATGAATTTGAGCCCACAGAATACATGAATTGTGAATAGTGATTACTCCACTCTTAATCTCTATCCTATTATAGTACCTACGTTACTGTGAGAACCCAAGATACGAATCCTGAGCGTATATGTGCGACAAATTTAGTGCAGCTGAAGAATCTATAAGAGAGGTACTCGCTAGCCTCAGAACTGAAAGAGTCATGTCGAAGCGAGGATTGTCTACAGGTCTACATGCATCATCGACGAGAGGAGTGCAAGCCTCTCCGTCCACTGCTCGAGCAGGAACATCCCGAGCCGGCGAAAAACAAAGAACCAAACATAAATACGATATGGCCAACGCGAAGTTGGTTCCATCCATCCTACCTTCTTACATACCACCTCTGAGCGGTGCGATCAATAAAGACAACGTACCTAGAGACTTCGAGTACACTCCAGTCACTGCATACCTGCTGAAAGGGGTACGCGCGGTCCACATAGATCAAGACAAGATTGCAGCATTGAAGTTCAGTGACTTTAACCTGGGAGATCATAAAGTCTACAACATGCTTGCCTCGTACAAGTACCTAACTAGAACCAAGGGAAATAACTCGAAGATCGTCCCTCAACAATGGACTATGAACCTCGCACAATCCACTCTACTAAATGTCATGAAGATCCCACATTTCAGACAACACCAGGAAGTCAATGCCTGTGTTAAGCTACTCCTGGTGAGCTACCACGGAGGATACCTATGGTTGAACCACCGCATCACAGTTGATCCAATGCTGATCAATAAGATCATAGGTCTTAGCATGCAGGGCCCTGATACCCATGATTACTATCTTGGAAAGACTGCGGATCACGCTCTTGCTCAAAAGATCAAAGAAGCTTATGGCAATGTTGAGAAAGGAGCGCGAGGCTACAAGGTAGCTTCTATTGAAAGTGGTGCAGTTCGCCTTGCATGTCAATTGATCGCAGGGAAGTTGGTACACAAGAATCGACCCACGCAAGTATCCGGCTTTGTAGTTGACCTCGCGGAAGTGTGTAGAGGGACTACAGATGAACTGGGTGAAGTACCTAGTGAATCAACTAGATATTGACTGCAGAGAAGCCTAGGATCAGGGGCATGAATTCCATTTTAGCTGGCTCTTGATACTTATAGCTTTCATTGCATGAGAGCTACCGGAATGTGAAACCTTCCTGGACCTCGACCCTTTTGAGCCCTTAGCCATGAAGTTCAACACGTTATGGTATTCTAATGACATGAACAAGCAATGGCAGTCAAATGCCGTCTTCCATACCTACTATAACCAGTTGAAGCACACCATCCATTGTGAGCCTCGGATAACCCCGAATACCCTCCACAGGTTCAGTCCTTTGATGAAGTTCTCTGCAGACCGCCATTTCATATATATTACAACACGCGCTGATGAGAACAAGGAACAACTTCAGTCTTATTATAAGCTGAAAGAAGAAGACCTGGAGGAAATCACCAAGGAATGGTCGGCAGACCTCCTTGTTTCAGCAGACCCCACAGAATTGTCTGACATTGACAGCCTAGAAGCTGCATAGGATACACCTGGGCCCAACAAGATGAAGAAAACAAAGAAGACGAAGAAGGATGAGGAAATACAAGATATAGACAACAGATCTGTAAGGAGCACATCTATTACACCAGAGCAAGAAGGTAATGATGAAGACTTAGAAGAAGTCGAACAGAGGCCAGGAGACGAAATAGAAATCATAAAGAAAAGGAAGGGTTCGCCTCCGAAGCCTTCCTCCCAGAAGAAATTGAAAGCACCCATAACTAAGATGCAGACCATGCTCACCCCAGATGACTTCAGTTTCCTCCTTGCAACTATGAACGAAGCTATAGAAGAGATAACAGAAAAACAAGAAGCTAAGCAAGAGACAATGTACAACATAATTGAAAATCAAGCTCTAAGGAGTGCAGTAGGCACTTTAGTTTAGCTGCGTAGTCTCCACTGCGCTCCTGCCAGAAGGAACAACAGAAGAGGGAGATGAACCAGTTCAACTCCACAATATCACTGCCACAGTCGAAGTACACCTTCGAAAAGCACAAGAAGAAACAACGTAGGCCACCCAGGCCTTAAAGCAAGCACAAGAGGAAATCATTGAGCAACGCTGAGCTGCGCAACAAGAGAAGGACGCTAACCAAGAGAAATTTGAAGAATACAGAGAAAAGATCCAAAAAGAGAAAGAACAACTACTCGTGAAGCAATCGGTATTGAAGAAGCAGTCAACAGAGCATTTTGCTCTGTGACTGGCTTAGAACAGAAAGCACAAGAACCCTTAGAATGCCAAGTGATGAGGCTTGCTGAAGTTATTCAACAACTTCAACAAAGAGTCATGGACTTAGAGCTTCAGACCATCCCAAGTACCCCACAAGAAGAGCGCGACCAATGAGAAATGACTGCCCGGAGCACAGTAGAAAGGATTAAAACACTCACTGAGGAATGCAAACAATTAAGTAGTAGAAGTGCACAGATACATGAGAGCCAAACTAAAAATACAGAATTGCATAAATTGGAGTCGCAGCTCCAGGAGGCGAAGCATGAAGCCGAAAAGCTACAGGTGCAGTTGAAGGCCCTATCACCCATAGAGAAAATGAAGCGGTCTCATGAGCAACGCATCACACAACAACAGATCTATATGATCCAGAGCAAGGTAATGGAAGTAACTCAACAACTTCAACCTTTGCAGGATAAGGCATGTCAGCTATTTATAAAGATTGAGAACCAAGGAACAGAGCTGGAGTAGGTCGTGAATTCAACATAGCAACGCCTAGAAGGGCCGGTGAATGTCGCACTCATCCAGAAGTTTGTCGAGCAAGAGGCAGTTGCAATGCAGCAGGTCGAAGCAGCTCGAGCCAAGCTCGAGGCGTTCGAAGCAGAATTGGATAGACCTGAGTGACTCGAGATGAGTCACAAGTGAGTGTTACTTAGTCATATTTGACCATTTTTGGGACTTCAATAGCTAGTCGAAGAAGGCGTGCAAGACGAAGCAGAGATCACGGGATCTCGACCCACTATGGGTCCTTTTTGGGTTTTGGGGATAATGTAATGGGAAAGGGGGTTCGACCCATGAGTTTACCCACGCTTAGGCCCACTTTTGTAATGTATAAATAAGTAGCTAGGCGATGTAAGTAAGTGTGTGTGAAAGAGAGACTAAGCGGTTAATAGGCTTAGTGCTAGAAGTGATCTGTGTGATTGACTTGCAGAGCTGAGTGCAAGTGTTGTAAGTGCTGAGTGCACAGAATCTAAGGAGTCTCTGTGCTAGATCTACTCGAGGAAGGAGGATTTGGCGAGGTGCGCGCAGATCTCCTGTTTTATGCGGAGTAGGGGTTTGATAGCTCTGTGCTGCAACCTGATTGACTGAAGCTAATAAAGAAGAAGAGTTGGTGGACGTAGCCCCAGGGTGGGGGTGAACCACGTAAATACTATGTGTTATGCTTTGTGCTTATTCTTAGATGTTTTGTATTGCTAAGTGCTTAGATTAGATTGGATAGATATATTCTTACTTTGTTCTTCTAAGATGTGAATGAATGTTAGATTTGATATATATGAAGATTCTTAGTGCTGATCTCTAGAATCTGATTTGTTTTACTGTTGCTAAGTGCTGAATTATCTTAGATCTATGTAAATATTGTGATGCTCTGTGCCATCTGCGAAGTATAATAAGGATTGAATATTGATGAATGACCTATGCTAAGTGCTTGCTAAGTGTTGTAATCACAGAGTTGTGTCCCAACTAAGGTTGCAGACACCTGAGTCTTGCAACCACCCTGCCTCTACCTCGGGTGAGACTTCATCTGCTTCGCAGGTGTAGCCGAAAGGGCCAGTAGTTAGGGTTTTGTTGGTGCATTGTTGTAGTGTTGAACCTCGGATCTTCCCCTTTGCCAGCATAGTGTCTCATTCATGGGTGCCTTTGTAGAGGGTGTGTGGTACCTTCGTCCGCAATGCAATTTTTCCAAGCCCATCAATTGCATTTTATCTTTATTTCTTTGTATTTTCTTTCAATATAGCATAAGGAGAGATTGAAGGTCACTGCCCTAATGTGGTGACTAGATGATGGCAATGTCACCTACAAACACCTAGTGGAGATGAGAAGGTTGGCTTATGATGAGACCCCCTTTCTCTCATCCATGCAACTGAGAGCCATTGCCCTAGTTTGGTGACCAGATGGTGGCAATGTCATACCACTAGATATTCATGGATGTGATAGGTCGGCTCGTGATGAGACCTCCTATCCTTCAACTAACCTTTCAAGCATTCTTTATTATATTGTGGGTCCCCTTTACTCAAAGATAAGCGTTTCACTGCCTTCTTGGGTTATCCCTGGGCAAAGCATCTGGAAGATTTATACAAGGCTTTTATCTTTTACCCAGCATCAACCCCTCTGGGCCTTCAACCCCTTCTTCCCATAGAATGAGGGACAACCCCTTCTTGGGTCAATATACCCTAAAATCCCAAGAGATAAGGAAATGGAGGGGAATAATGATGGAAAGTGGTAAGTATGGTCGGGAACAGTACGATGGCTCTTCAAGGGAGTTCTTAGTAGAAAACCCATCCCTAAGGAAGACCACTTACTAGGGCAGACTGTCAACCACCAAGGTGAAGTAGGGCAAAAGGCATACTGTCCGAGCATATATCATGATGTGCATGCTCATAGATTGGGCATGATAGTTGGATTATCTACCCAACTAGTTCGAGACGTGGGGATTGAAAATGCGCACATATATGGCATACTTGAGTTGAAGTATGGGTGCAGTAGCAAGATCACAAGAGTTCAACACTTAGGAGAAATTTTGAATTCAATTGGGTAGCAGTCAGTTGTAGCAGGCAACGACAACAAAAGTGGAACTGAACAACATCAAGGCAGTAACATCGCAACGAGAGAGTGCAATAGAGTTGGGTAAATTTCATCCTTGGAGTTGGGTGAAGTGGCCGCATTGAATTAGGAAACAGATCGAGTGGATTTGGGTGCAATATAGTTTGGTTTGTAGAGACTGAGGTTTCCACTTCGCAGGGAAACTTGGGGTTTCCACTTTGGTAGAATTTGGGGTTTCCAGTTGGCACAAAACTTGGGGTTTCCAATAGACTTAGTTGCAACAAAGGCACAAGTTTGGGAAGAGACTTGGAGATCGCATATTTTGTGGATGTTGCCGAGGATGGTAGCAACTTGATGTGGGGGAGGATGTAAGGCCTACAACGCTAAGCCTAGGTGCGTGCACTTCCACCACAAACCAAAACGAAGGAAATGGGGCAGGCATGACGCTCGATGCAAATGAGGAGACAAAAGTATTCATATAGAGGAAAGTTGGGGTTCCTTGGGCATGCGATGTGCCAAGGGGAGACTCCACCCAAGATGCCTTGCGATGCAAGTCAAACGACTGGTGATTTGATGAAGAGTTGGGGGAAAGACTTGGGTGCTTCGACAATAAAGGAAAATTAGGTAAGGCATGGGGGGCTCACTTAAGAGAGTCGAACCGACTCACCTAAGGGGCATATGCACCCAAGATGACGAGTTGGAGATGGATGGGACGCGCCAATCCAAGAGGCATGTCGGTTGATGGACGTGTGGGCTAGATGGGTGCATTGGGTCCACTGAGGTGTGCGACGATCGGTTACGTGTGACGATTCATGAAGTGGTGTGACACACCCAAGAGACATGACGTTTCACACAAGTGACCCTTGGAGTCCATATAAGAGCAAGGGTGCACAACCAAAGAAGGAAGCTTGGCAGAACATATAGGAGAGCAAGAGAGCTCTACGGTTTTGAGGCAAACGAAGAGGACGAGCTCACTCAAAAAGCGAAGTCACTCCACATGGGAGGACTTGTGTTGCCTTGAGGTGGATTCAGTGGACAAAGTTGGGAAAGCTTCTCTTGGGTCAATTTTGGGAATGTTTGGAAACACATGTCTATTGGAGGTATGTGTGAGGTAGAATCAAAATCTCTGAAGTATGCAGAAATGAAGAGACAACAAGTCTGTGGTTGAGGGGACATCTGAGGTGAAGTTGCAAAGACGGTTGTGATAGAGAGTCTTAGTGGGATGAATCTATTTATGAGTGTCTTGGTGAGGTGAGGGGAGTCGTGTGACTCTGCCGAATTTGTAAACCGAGTTAATAGTACTCATGTTGTAACTGTTATGTAATAACAAAGACTTAGTCGGGTGTTAGGAATGGTTTGTGTCGCCTGCACTATATCTACGTTTCTCTTGTGTATTTCTTTGTGGTTCTCTTGGCATCTCATGTTCATGGATGTATGCTTAAATATGACTAAGTGTTAAACTATTAACAAATGTCTAAGTATACAAGAGTTTCACTAGAATAGAAGTGTGAATCGTCTATAACTTAAAATAGAGTATCGGTATGCTCTAGGTGAAGAGGCATACTCCGGACAAAATAACCTTAGTGTTGCCAAACAACCAAATAAAAAACATCATGGTGCCGCACATCCTCGAGAAGTGTATGATCGTAAGACACACTATGAAGACGTGACACTTATGCTAATGCTCTTATATATAAATGTGGATGCATGTAATCTTGAATAATATTAAAATAATATAAATATTATGAAAATGAAAAATTCAAATAGTGTCCTTACTTTGGAAATGCTTCACATGGCAAAAGAATATCCCTATAAAATATGAGTCTTCTCCAACATTTCAACTCTCAAGTGTATACAAATTTGCCATTTAAATAAGCTTTCCAATTTCAATTATACGCTCAATAAAATTTATAAACTCACAAAATCTTTTAATGACGATGTTGTAATTTATAAAGCTTCTTATTAAAAGCTCACTTGAAATTAAAGTATCTAGAAGGGGGACGTGCAATAAGTCTTTCTATTTTGTTAATTGATCTTCTTCATATAAAATCATAAATTGATAAAGGAGACATAGTTTGAAATTCAAAATTAACTTTTCAATTTTATAGAAAATGATCATTGGAGACATAATGTGAGATGGAGTTCGATAATTTTAATAATTCTACAAATTAAAAATAGAGTTCGATAATTTTAATAATTCTACAAATTAAAGATAATGTGAAATTTAAAAGAATGTTTTAAATTTAAATCATAAAAGGTAACAAAATGTAAATCTTGATACACTTACGAAATGATTTAAATATTCATTTCATATTGAAGGGCGAGTGGTGAGATCGACGAACGAGATAAAAATATGTTGAAGCGAGACTGTATCCCATCCTGACGAGGAGGCATCAAGAATCGAGGCAAAACCAGTTTGGTTGGATACATCTAACTCACTACTTATTATATTAATTAACGACAACTCATCGCTAGATTCCATGGAGTGTCATTGGACTTTGAGGATTAATTATATATTTGTTATCAGCTTCCCTCGATTGTCATTATTATATTGTTGTTATAATCGTGACAAAAGTGGGGGAACCCCAATTTCTGAAGCCACCATTTCCTTTAGATACACGGAACGCACTCCCCAATATTTATTAGGTTAATTATTCATATAATAATATAAATAATTTATAATTTGTTGGATACATGGAACGCACTACCTAATAGTTATTATATTAAGTAACCACAGCTCATTACATGGAAGGCCTTCCTTAAGGGTGAGGTTTTCTAGATTTTTCGTCTCGACAACGTATAAACGAATGCCATTTATCCTGGTCTACTGGTAAATTCCGTCTGTTGCACGTTAAACTCTTCTCCTCCTGTTGCCTCTCGCAGCCGCCATTGTCTACTGGTCAAGCTGGTCTGTTCTACCTGAGGAGGAAGATTTAATACTAAGGTTGCATCGAAACAGGTAGGGTTTTATCAGCTTACACCTTCAGAAGATATAAGATAAAAGCCTTATCAGATGTATCTGTAGTCTTTTATAAAAGATAATCGTTTTGCAGGTGGTCTTTGATCGCTGGACGTTGGCAGGACGGATAACGAGGTCAAGAACTATTGGAATACCCATCTCAGCGAAAAGCTTATCAGTCAGGGTATAGACCCGCGGACACACAAACCCTTCTGAGAGTTTGAGGACATATGTTCCAGTCCCCGGAATAGCGAATTGA
>ML781196.1:647595-672242 GCA_009831015.1 Picea engelmannii | reverse complement strand
TACAGCTGCAATCAGTAATAGAAATGCTTTGAAATCCTTATCCTCGAGCTTATATCTTTTTGTTCATTTGATGGATTGTGTTAAATTTGTTCGGTCGCAATCCTATTTATACAATTTGGCGCGAAAAAAAACCATACGACGTGCCGTTTCATATTTTCCGACGGACAAAATTCGTTCGACAGTCTTTCGGCCGAAAGACCTGGAAACCATTTAGTTTGACGTATTCCATTAGATTTTAGACTTTCGGCCGAAATATTATTTTTTCGGCCGAAAAAATGAAATTACAACTGAAAACCAAAACCAAAGAAATGCCCCAAGCATAACTAAACTTCAGAGCTTGCGGACTCTTGCAAACATTGAGAATTTGGTTTCGAAAATGACACCATCATTTCCAAAATTGAATCTACTTTCAATTCATATAATTTTTTTTCATTTTCTTTATTTTTATCTAATTTTATTTAATTTAAAAAAAAAATCACTACATAATATTTTCAGCAGACATTATGATTCGGTGAAATGAAATATCGATATCTCAAAAAATATACAGTGAAAAAATTTGAAAAAAATATATTCATAATTCTTAAACTGTTCTTTTCAAAAGGGTATATTTAAATTTTAGTTTTAAGTAAAAATTAAGATAGATACAAGGTGTAGAAAAACACGTTTTTAAACTCTGCAACGTTTTCAGCTTGGTCAACTTCAAAAAATTCTAGAAATTATAATATTCATCCGTTAAATTCAAAATAATAGTCATAATAAAATAGAGTCTCTGTAGATTGTTGTAGTATATTTTGTTTCTTGAAAACATAAGTTTAATAATATATACATTGTTGTAGAAATAAGTAACTCATTATCATTCATTTCATGTTTAAGAAACATACTATTAAACAATTGTCAAATTGACATATCAAATCATGATAAAAAAAATTTGAAAAATAGTCATTGGAAAGGTAACACAATTCTTCACAAGTTTTGTTTTTACTTTAAAGTGAAATTCTAAATAAAAAAAATACTTTTGTATGTCGGAAGTTGAATAACTTGTGAAAATACAGTTTTTTTTCTCATCAAACAAGCAAAAGTGTAACCTATCTTCATGATTTCACCCAGTGACAACGACACAAAGGCTGGACATACGCGCAGTGGGAAAGTGTTCAAAGAATTTCATCTTGCAAACCTCCTCAAGTAGAACTACGGAGACGAGAGTTTCTACAGTGGAGAAGTGGCAGACCTAACAGACGAAGAACATTCATAACCCACTGGGATTGAGGAAGGGAAAACTGAAGAGCTTCACCAGGAAGAGCCATAAGCTTCAGGAACTACGCAAACCATTGAAGTAAGTACTATTATCCCTCATTTTTATTCAACAACAGTAAGCAATCAGAATAGTTAGAATCGTCAGAGTCCCCAGAGTACTATTAATAGCAGTTCAGCATACACCCATACAAGAAACCTAGGTAGCTCTATGGCAGATGAGATGAGGCTCCTTATCTTTAGGGGAGATGGATCTGAAGATCATGATCAGCACTAGTTCTTGTGTGAATCCGTATGGAATATTAAGAATTTCACCGACGAAGCAGTTAAAAGAACCCAGTTTAGTACTACCCTTCGAGATCGCGCACTAATTTGGTACATGAAGCTTGTCCAAGGACTTGCACAGCCTAAGGCGCTGAATGAGATCAAGAATGCACTGATTGAAGAGTTTAAGAAAACTAAGTCGGAGTCCCAATGTATTACAAAGCTTAAGGAGATCAAGCAGAAGGTAGCCGAACCTGTTTGGGAGTTCAATCAGAGATTCAAGACTTTAACAGGCCGGCTGACTTTCTAGATCCCCGATGATCAAAACAAGGAATGGTTCATTGCTGACCTCTTACCCCACATCAGAGTTCCTCTGATGCAATATAAGATCACTTCGCAGGCTGAGGCACTGGAGATTGCCATGAAGCTAGAATCAACCCCTATGGGAGAATCCAACTCAAGTATGAGTCGGATCTTGAGTCAACTGACTAGTTTATCTTTGTAGGTTGAAGATATGAAGAAAGACAAGGGAAAAGATAAAAGAGAAGAAATTTGGTGTGTAATATGCAGGTCAGAAGGCCATGACAAGTATTGACCCAAAAATATGCTCTAGGCTCAACATGGTGTTTTACACAGTTACTTCTCCATAAACACCCCTTGGTGCTATGGTTCCTGTCAAAGACAGTGGCGGGGGTCATAGTTACTATGGCTTATTCCATTGAAAGAGTATCAGTTGGTTGCCTTCAAGGATTAGTGGACCTTCCCATGAAATTTCTTCCTCATGTCAAGGCTGTTCGGTTCAGGTTTCATCAGATAAACACACACTTTACAAGAATTTTAACGTTGATCCCCTTTGCCCATCACTAGGTTGGTCCCTTGGGGACGAGGCCCTTCTGCAAATAATAAGATGAAATCTGGTCATGCTTCAAGGAATAAAACACTACCATGTGGTAGGAATCAGGAAAATCTTTTCAATGGGCTATCATGAGCTTGATTTCGAGTTTGTATGACCTCATACGAGGGACGCAAATTCAACGTCACCTGAATGGCCAAAACCAATAGCTGTGACTTCCTATTCTGATTCTATTTAGATTATGGTTTCAAAAGGAAAATAAAACATAGACATGGTATATGGCAGTGTGATACCTTTCCAATGGTATATCCCGTGCTTGGTTTCGACCCCCGGTTGGTAAGAATGAGCTTTCGCAAGTTCATGACCACTTTCAGACACCAAATTGGTTGTAGTGATTTAGGATTTAAAATTGGTGGTTAAAGAGTTATAAATAAGAGATTCCATGATTCCACATTGTAATAGACTCAAAAACCTTTCCAACGACGTCTCATTCGCCTCATTCTGACCTTGGATGGCCCGGTTTGAGCTATCACAAGTTGGTCAATGATTTCAGGGAAAAGGGGGCCACCATCTTGCATGGCAGGGTTTCATAATAGCTAAGATAGTCATAAATGACCCCATCACAAAAATATATTGTCACCTCAAATAATTACTCGTTGATACCTTTCCGACGACACCTCATTTGCCTCGATTGGATATCGTATGGCGATTTGACACCTTTCGCAAGATTGGGTGTCATGTGGGGCCACCGGCAAGTCAGGGGTTTTAAGTGAGCACTGTTCCGGGCCGAATTTGAGGGCTGAGGTGGAATTATCTCAAGTTGGTGATGAAATATTCCGGATGGGCTCATCGAGACCTTTCTAACGATGTGCCTTGCATTCGATTCTGACTCCGTCTCACCGAGCAACATTTTTGGGCTAAGTCAGCAGCAGCAGGGTCAAAGTCAAAGTCAAAGTCAAACTTTGACTTCCACATTTTTCCAAGAAATATTAAAAAATTAATTGAAAATTTATTAAATTTTTTCAGAAAATTGAAAAATGTGGGAGGAGGCACGTAGCCTCATGCAAATTTTGGAAAAAATTGGTTTTTTGTAAAATTGGAAAAAATCAAAACTCCCCCCTCTCCCCTCTCTCAAGCCATTTTGACAGTTTGGCCAAGGGGGGGAGCTCTGCAACAGGAATTCATGGAAGTAGAGGGAGATTTTTATGGCAGTAGTTGCAACTCTACAGTGGGCATCCAACTTCCATGCAACAATCTTCAAACAATTAACCAGGTAATCCATCAAGCCTATTTCCAAAAAAATCAAGGAAAATTTTGCTAGTTGTGTTAAGATCCTGCATGAAGAAATGGTGTTTTTTTCCTTCAATTTGGTATTGCTCCACCTGGTCCAAGTGTGATGTTTCTCTCTGGTTCAGTTTGTTTGCTGGTTGCTAAAGCCTAAGTTCAAGTTTATGTATATGCCAAAAGATGCAAAGGAGAGGGGATTCAAACACCTCTTGGGCACCAGGCCCAAGCCTCCATGGCTCCTTTGGATTTTTTTAAATTATCAAGTTATTTGTTGAAGATTGCAGGCCTGGGCATGTCACTGGGAAGCCCTGGGATTTGAACCCCAGTCCTCCCCCTTCTCCTTTGCCTAGAAAATTCAAGAATTGCCTAGAAATTCAAGTGGAGGGCAGGAGGTTTGAACCCAAAACCTCTCGTCCATTTTTATTGCCAAAAAAAACCCACAGTCACAAAGTTTTGAAAAAATTTAATTCTAGGGGTGGCTGGCCACCCATCCAGCACCCGGGCACCACCACCACCGAGATCCTCCTCTCCTCTGCAAGCTCCACTTCCATTTCTTCCCTCGCCCTCCTGCACGCACCCCAAACCATCCTCCTCTCCTCCTTGCATGCGCGCTGCTCCTCCCATCGCTGCATGCAACAACACTCCTTTTCCCCTCGGCCTCCACCTCCATGCCTTCCTCTACCCTCTCCTCCATTTCCCTTGAACCCTCCTCCTCCATTACCCTTGCTCTTTCCCCCTTCTACGCGCAGCACCACCCCCTCTTCCACACAGACACCTCTGCCACTTCCTTGCCCTCGGCCTCCTCCTCCTCCATTCCTCTTACGCGCAGCCTCCCCTCCCACAACCACCACCTCCCTCCGCCTACACCCTCCTCCTCTCCTCCATTTCCCTCTCCACCTCCTCCGCTCCTCCAATTATCTTGTAGGGTTGGTAAAGTCACACCCTGGTCGCCCATGCGACCAGGGGTGAAGGCTCGGGAGGGGCGTCTTTGTATTTTTAGTTTTAATTAAAATTAAGTTTATTATATAGTTTTCATTTTATATAAATTAATTTGTTATTTAAATTTTTAAAATTTATTATCCCGTTTTAATTTTTGTTTTATTATATATATATATATATATATATATATATATATATATATATATATTTAGTAAAATCATTATTAAAACATGTAATAAAGTTATAAAAATTTTAATAAATTTTATTTATACATGATTTAACTATGTAGTATAATTTAAATTCCTTCCCCCCTAAGAGTCACTAGTTGTTTTAATTCTATAACTTCGCCATACAGAGGCAAAATTTCGCCCGTAAATAGTCGAAACGATCGGGGTGAAGTATAGAATGCATCCCTGACATTCACCTCAGCAAATTCAGCCCATATTTTTAGTGACATGTCCCAGAGCGACAGGGAATCATTTTTAGCCCTATAAGCATGCACTAGAAAGAGGCCTAATTGGGGGCCCCCGAGGTCAAATTGGGCCTGGTGAGGAAAACCCATTTCAGCTATAAGTATGCAGGCCTGTATTAGCCTATGAATTTTGGTGTCTAGCCCAGAATTTTTCCCCAACTTCAAGTTTTTTCCCTGATCAGTCTCCTAACCGACTCCATCCGCATACCTTCCCAGGGCCATATCTTACTCATCCGGAGTCGGATTTGCGCCAAACGAGAGATAAAACATGATCACAATAAAGAATATTTTTTGTGGTTATTTGGTATGGAGGAAGACCCTCTCAAAGTTTAGGTCCAAGGGTTCCTCTCATCAAAACAAGCCCAAATCGAAGCCATGCTTCGACCAACTCACAGGGAAACTTATAGGCAGCAAAGGGGGGGTATAATCAGGTCTTAAAAGTGCCTGAACAATGGGAATTTACTTACTTACAATGACCAAAGCTCAAAGGCCCCTTGCCCTCCTAAGCAACTCAATAAATTCCCCACACCTTGGGGCTTCATTCCGGTGAATTCGACAGCCATGGATGGTCGAGAATTGTCCTAAACCACCTCACTTACAACTACAAAACATGACATCAATGAAAGAGCCTTTGGGATGGCACAAATCCCAAGGCAAATGGTGATGTGGAATATCAAGTTTTGTCATTTTATGAAAAATGAATTTTTGTAATATGAACTTTCGCATGATTTACTTTTTAGGATGTATTACTATGTAATTGAAGGGTCAAGTCAAATCTGATTTGATCCCCTTTTTGGATAAGGTTCCCTTTTAGGATAAGATTATTTTTGGATAGGATGTTTTTAAGATAAGGTTACTTTTTGTAAAAAGACAAAAGTACTTTAGGGTTGGTCCACTTGTCACTTTTCCAAAAGTGACAAGTGTCTTGTGACCTAACCCTAAGCCTTCACCTCTCCTTTATAAATAAGAGGGTTGGCATTGTAAATTGGGGGATGAATATAGTAACAAAGCTTTGTTGAAATTTACAAGACTCTTTATGTGTGTGATACTTGTTAGATTTTAGTTGTTGGATGTGTCAATTGTTGGTTAAGGGTTGAGGGGTAGGGGTAGGGGTAAATTATTTTTATGTTAGCTATCTCCAGGAGGGATTGGTTAGCTAGGTCTTTGTTGTTCCTTCCTTGGGTTTAACTTGCTTACTTTCATCTTCTAACAACTTGGTTTAATTTGTTTAATGTGTTTTAGTGCAAATTTTTTGAAGTATTCAATTGTTTTCAGCCTTAGCTAGTGGCTGGGAGTCCTAGGGCCCCTTAGGACAACCCTTAAATAGACCTCTTAGTTGGTTGTCCATACTTGTTTGCTTTATCTTTTCATTCATGTATATTTCTGTTATGTTTTATTACCATTAACTTTTTTGTCCCAAATAGGAAAACTGGTCATTTTGGTTAGCTTCCCCCCATGGGACAACCATCTTAGTTGGCTGTTATATACTTCTTATGTGTAAATTTCTGTTATGTTTATTTCAGCTTTTCCATGCATAAATACTAAAATTTTGTTGTTTGCCTGCAAGGATACAACCGATCACCCACTCTGCTTCTCTTAAGTGGTTGGGGACCACCTAGAGACCTGTTTGAGGCAAAGGGGCCAGCAGGGCAGTGAAGAAAAACACACATTTCGATCGGTAAATCTACCAAATCACTCTCATATTCACTTTACTTATCACTTTCACTCACTCCAAAAATTTCTGATACACATACCAATGTTTATATGTTTTATTTGTGTAGATAGTTTGAATAGTTCACTTGTGAATTCATGTAAAAAATCTGATTAATACTTGTGTAGATAATCATCACACCTTTTATATTTTAAACACTAAAATTCCAATCCCCATACAAGGACTTAGTTGGGGCTTTCATGCATATGGAGGCATTGTCACTCGCAAAGAGCTTCAACCCATTCCTTTGGTTTGAATGGTGTAATTGTCATTTTGTAATTGTCTAATCTTGCTATATTTTCATTGTATCACTTTTTGCTCACTAATCTATAGGTGGCTGCCCCTAAAGGGGCCATGCAAAATCAACAAGCTAAATATATGCAAAACGCCGCAGAAAAACTTGAAAACAATTCAGGGGTCCGTCCCATACATTGAAAACAAAAACTTATATTATTTAGATATTTACATATACATATTATCTAGCCGTGACATATATGTCACCTATCTATTTACTTGTTTTATGCATATATTTTTTAAATAGATTTCAAATTCAGTAACCAGGAGGCACGCTTGTGAAAGCAATACATGACCTCACCATGTGGATGGCCTAGTATTTCATTTTATGCAATTTCAATTTTGTAGGATATTAAGAGTTAAAGCCAAGGAGTCTTCATCAAGAGCCCCTCGAAAGTTGTCTAGTTAGTACAAGTCGAGTGGTCTTTCCTTAGTACCACACGTTCAAGGAGTTGATTAGCTTAGCTTGGTTGGAATACTACTCTGCTTGGGTAAGCTCAACAAAAAACCTCTTTAGGGGGGTCCTGAGCCTCTTCATTTTCGCAGGTATCCTTCTTCCATCCAAGTGGCTTTAAGAGCCCGAAAGAGCCAGTGATGAGAAGTGGCTAATCCCTGCTTCTCTGAACTGCATGGGGCACTCTTCAACCTAACCACCGTGGTATTCTAGGACTACTCTTCTTATACTGGTTGGCCCAGTTCCAGGATGTGTTTGCCTGATCGGGATAACCTTCAAAATAGTGTGGTGGCCAAGGCATGTGATAAAAACTAAAAATTGACCAATAAAATACTTTTAAAGTCAACCTTTCGTCAGTCCACCTTTTCACACACGAACAAAAATTGAAGTTGTGAATACTTTCCCTTATATCATAGCTGTAACATCTTGTAACAAGGTTGTTCATCCACTTTTACAACCCACTTTTGATTTTACAACCTTCTGGGATCACTTCTCGAGTCACCTCGGGGGGTATCAAGCCTTTCTAAGCTTGTTTCCCTATCTTGAAAGCTTTGAACAACCTTTTGTTCTCAATTTATAGCCATTTAAAAGTACTTGGTTGTATCCCTTAAGCCCCCTTTTCACCCTTGTTTCACACCCTTTTATTCAAGGTATTCATTGGTCAATTACCCAGGACACTGGTTTATCCCGGGGACCCATTCTGGGACAGTTTCCAACGCTTTAAGGAAGTGAACAACTCGTTGTTCGATTCATTTAGTTCGTTGTCCTAGAAATCAACGAGCTCATTTTTTTCCCATTCATAACTTTCATTCCCCAGGCCATTTTGGCCATCCAAGAAATTAAGGAAGGATAACACCCAGGGTGGGTGGTCCTGAGAAAGACTTCTTGTAAGTATTTCACATTTCTTTTTCCCCTTCATACCGCCTCAGGCGAAGGACCACTTGAGGTGTGGGTAGTCTCTGCCTCGTGCTGAGCTCTCAAAGAGGCTGTAACCGACTTCATAGCTGGATATGTGGGATCTGTCCCAACGGACAGATTTTTCTTATAACAACAAGGAGCACTACCCTCTATTCCATGAGTACTTGGTCTCTGGAGCTTTGAGCCCTTTGAAGCAAGTCACCTTACCCTGGTGCGAGGTATGCAGAAATAGGCATCGCCCCGCTGAGTGCTATTACATGAAAAAATATGTTTAGACACCTACAAATTTGTATTGCACGTTCTGTAAGTCTATGGGACATGATGATAGGGATTGTAGGGCTTACGATCTCATGCATGAAATGTCAAGAGACATATAAAAAATTCAAGGTGAAGCAAAACAAGAAGGAAACACTACGCAGTACAACTCCCTTGGGAGAGGAAACTTCAATCCTCGCGGTGGATTAAGAGGAGGAGGAGGAGGAGGAGGTATGGATCGAGGCCGAGGACGATCATGTGTTATAACTGCACACAGCCAGTACACTTGGAAAGGGACTGTCAGAACCCTTGCACTACTTGCAGCTACTGCAAATCCTTCGAGCATGTTATTGAAGAATGTCCAGCATTGCTGGCTAAACTTCAAGAGAAACGAGGACCTCAACAGAACCCACAGATACAATTGATCAAAGATGAACCTCGGGGAGAAGACCCTAGAGTTGTTGTTATTACTAGAGGAGGCGTTGTTACAGGAGATGACAGAACGACCCAAGGGAAGACTACAGAAGATTCAGGAATTAGGAAAGCTGTAAAGAAGACCCAAAACTTTGATGCGAAGAAAGAAAGACAAATATTTGAGGAGGCAAGAAAATATTTCAAAGGAGACCAAGGCTCTTCATCAAGAACATGACTATAAGTAAGAGAATATGGAATGCCTCAGGAATTTGATCAGTCTGCTTCGCCAAGAGAAGGAAAAGAGGTAAGCAAGCTCATGGAATTTCTATATACTTGTGTTAAGTTGATTCAAGATGAGAGCATTGTCCAAGAACTACAAAATTTAATCAGACATTATGAGCTAGGAAATAATGACCCCTTATTGAATAGGGCAGTACACCAAATCGCTAAAAAGAGAAGGACAAATAAGGAATTACATTTGAATGCTCAAATAGGAGAATATGATATAGACTACGTGGTCCTCAACTTAGGGTTAGAGGTCAATGTCATGACGAAGCAAACTTGGGCACTGATAGGAAAATCGAGGTTGATCTATTCCCCTATCAGGCTCAGGATGGCTAATCAACAAGCTGTCATCCCTTTTGAACGATTGGAACATGGCCTTGTGGACATTGACGAAGTAAGAAAATTTGCAAATTTTGAGGTAATTGAGATAGTTGATGACAACTGCCCTTACCCTGTGCTATTAGGAATTGATTGGGACTTCAATAATTCCATTTTGGTTGATTTAAATAAGAGATGTATGACTTTTGAAAAAGATGGCCTTAGGGTCATTGCACCCTTAGATCCAGATGAAGGTCAGCGATACACAGATCCCATCAGAGAAGAAGACCGTGCACACAAACTAGAAAATATATACAAATTAACAGCTAAACAACAGGATTACATTAATCCTACGACCGATGGAAACCTAAGCTGGTGAAGTGACAACGCATGTTCATGAGACTCAGAAGAAGCACTGTAGAACTGGAAAAATAAAATGTATGAGGTATCTAGAAGAAGATGTGCAAGATTAACCAGAGAAGTTCACTAGATCGACACAACAGTAAGTAACCTACCCACCTTTGATGGTCTAAATCCTTTAGTAACCTTCTTATTGGACTTTGAAGAAAGTGTACCAATGCAAAAAAGATTGTTGGCGATGGATGAGGAATTGAAAGCAACCCCAACAAGATGGTGGGGGACACACAAAAGTAACATTACAGATTGGGTACAGTGTCATACCTTGATGACAACGTGGTTCTCAACACAAGTAGAAGGATGCGAAGTTCGATACACAGGTCGGAGCTGCCCAAAGGACCATGTGAGAAGCTATGAGGAATCCTGGAGCAATGTTCCTCAAGATCAGTGGGTACACAAATTCATCAATACACTAGACACAACACCTATCAAATGGTACCTTCAAGCAGAGCTGCGCCTCATCACTACAGATTGGAGAGGTATGACTCATAATTTTGTAACCACCTTCTTATTTGAAAGTCAATATCCTTCAGTAGATCAATCATTATAGATTGTTAGACAAAAATTATTTGAGGAGGCCTCTAGCCTTCCTTTGGAGCAAGACGAGGACGAATGGACTGTGCCTCTACAGAAACTACAAGGCTGTTACAACATCAATGCCGATGAAGACGATGATCCTAGGAAGGTGAACATCACATAAATAGAAGGCCAGAGAGATGTGGAAGGACTATGAGTTGAGTGACCATTCATTGGACAACCAATAAAGATTAAGAAGGTCAATATCAGAATAGAATAGACACCGAAGCTTTCAAACGTGGGAGATTATTGGGATGTTGCCACTATTGACAAGATTATAGAATTATTGCATGAATATCAGGACTTGTTTCCAACCAAGTTCACTGATATGAAGGGCATTAAAGGGCCCATGGGAGAAATGAGAATCCGTTTGAAGCCAGATTCAAGACCAGTCAAACAAAGACCCTACAGATTGAGCCCTAAATACAAGGAGAAAGTGAATATTGAGCTCGACAAAATGCTAGAAGTAGAGATTATAGAACCTGTGGAAGAATCAATGTGGATTAGCCCTATGGTGGTGCAATACAAGAAGACTTGAGAGAATAGGATCTGCGTAGATATCAGAAATATGAATGATGCATGTTTTCATGATCCCTTCCCTATGCCATTCACTGACGGAGTGTTAGATAATGTGGGAGGCTAGGAAGTATATTCTTTTACAGATGGATTTTTAGGATACCATTAGATCCAGATTGCCAAGGAACATTTCCACAAGACCACATTTGCAATAGAATGGGGGTCCTATCAGTATACAGTGATGCCATTTGGATTAAAGAATGCCCCAACCATCTTTTCCAGGGTGGTGGTCGAAGAATTCAAGGAGTTTTTGCATAAATTTCTAGAAGCATATTTTGATGACTGGACTGTCTTTAGTTTATTGAAGAATCATATTGAATGTCTAAGGCTAATGTTGGAAAAATGCAGGCAGTGTCAAATTTCCTTGAATCTGAAGAAGTGCATCTTCTTGTCACCATTTGGAGTGTTGTTAGGCCATATTGTATGCAAGCAGGGATTGATGGTTGATCCATCTAAAATTTTCATTATAGTTGATCTGCCACCTCCTACTTCAGTCAAACAGTTGTGCACTGTGCTAGGACACACATGATATTACAGGAAATTCATTAAAGGATATGCCCAGATTACAACACCCATGGAGAAGCTTTTGAAGAAGGATTGTCAGTTCAGTTGGACAGAAGAATGCCAACAGAGCTTCGACACACTGAAACAAAAGATGGTCACTACACCCATTCTGGTTTTCCCAGATTGGACCAAGGAGTTTCATGTACATGTCGATGCATCTTCTATTGCATTGGGAGCTGTGTTAGCACAACTGGGAACAAGAGAGATTTATCATCCATTATCTTTTTCCAATAGAAATTTATCAACAACCGAGATCAATTACACCACTACCGAGAGAGAAGGGTTAGCCATGGTGTATGCACTGCAGAAATTCCACCACTACTTGTTGGGAGGACACTTTAA
Source organism: Picea engelmannii (assembly GCA_009831015.1). Lineage (NCBI taxonomy): Eukaryota > Viridiplantae > Streptophyta > Pinopsida > Pinales > Pinaceae > Picea > Picea engelmannii. The sequence goes on along the minus strand of ML781196.1, from coordinate 660,052 downwards.
AATGTTTACTAATCACTCCGCGCTGAAATACCTAGTCAACAAGCTAGTGTTGGGTGGAAGAATATGCAGATGGCTTCTGCTATTTTAGGAATATGACTTTGAGATCATAGTAAAGCCAGGAAGAATGAACAAAGGTCCTGACCACTTGTCGAGGTTGGAACATGAAGAAGAGCCCACTAGTTTCGAGGATGCACAACTTCTAGCCATTAGAAATATTGATGACCAATTCGCAGAAATAGTCCAGTTCCTGTCAACATGAATGACACCTAGTGAGTATACAATTCCCCAAAAGAAACAGCTAGTAGTGCGCGCTGCAGACTTTTCGCTTATAGCTGGACAACTATACAAAATGGGACCTGATGAGATATTGAGAAGGTGAATTATAGAAGCAGAGCGACCGATGATCCTCGCAAAATCTCATGAAGGCATCACAGGAGGACACTATGCAGGGAAAGAAACTGCGCAGAAGGTTCTTAGAGATGGCCTTTGGTGGCCTACCTTACACAGAGATGTTAAAGACTATTACAAAGCCTACGATGTGTGCCAAAGAGTTGTGAAACCATCCAGAAGGGATGAAATGCCATTAGCACCACAGTTGACCTTACAAGCATTCGAGAAATGGGCCATTGACTTTGTGGGACCTATAAACCCACTAGGAAAGCACACAGGAGCAAGGTACATCATCACTGCGACATAATACTTGAATAGATGGGCTGAAGCAAGAGCAGTCAAGGATTGTAGTGCAACTATAGCTGCGCACTTCATATTTGATGACATCATAACCAGGTTTGGATGCCCAAAGATACTTATGAGTGATCAAGGCACACATTTCATAAATAAGACTATTGAAGCCCTGACTCAGGAATTTGCAGTCCATCACCATAAGAGAACACCTTACCATCCACAAGAAAATGGGACCGTTGAAGCATTCAACAAGATTCTGGAGACAACACTAACCAAGATTTGCAATGTGAATAGGGAAGACTTGGATTTAAGAGTACCAACAGTAGTATGGGCCTATAGAACCACTTTCAAGAAGCTAACAATGCAGACCCCCTTCAAGTTGGTTTATGGTCTCGAAGCTATTGTTCCAATGGAATACTTGGTGCCAAGCTTACAAATTATTGCCTTTACAGATATGGATGACACTAGCACTGTTCAAGAGAGCCTTGCACAGTTGGTTGAATTGGAGGAAGACAAATTTGTTGTAGGTTTTCACTAGCAAGTACAGAAGGAAAGAGAGAAGGCCTATCATGACAGGCACATCAAGAAGAAGGCATTCAAACAAGGTGATCTAGTGCTGATATACGATAGTAAATTCATCAAGCATCTTGGGAACTTCAGAATGCTTTGGCTCGGGCCATACAAGATCACTTATGTTACAGAAGGAGGAGCTGCACATTTGAAGACTTCAAAGGGAGAATGTAAAGAAGGACTAGTGAATGGGAGTCGTCTGAAGTTGTACTATGACAACCAGCTGCCCCGCATCTCTAAGTAAAAGCATGAGGAAAAGGGTCTAGGTACCAAGTGCAGTTGAAACTGGGTACAAGAAACAAAAAAGACAGTCTGCACAAGGAAGGAGAGGAGGCATAAAACAAAAGGAAGAGGTTGCACTAGGTAGTCTGAAGTCGAACTAAAATAAGAATATCATATATGAAGTGCCTCGGGATGAGTCACATGTGAGTGTTGGGGGCCTGTTGGCCCTTGGTTATGGAAGTAAGTGAAGAACAAGGACGAAAAGACAAAATGAGAACTTCGCGGAAGACATAGTGATGGTTGTTGTTGTTGTCATTATTGCTAGTATTGATCTAGTTGTATTTTTGAGGTGAGTGATTATTATTGTATGAGAGAGAAGTGTTGAGTTAATATCCTTATGGTATTGTAAGATCTTCAGTTGGGTGCGAAGATCAACCCTGCAACTGGGTGCACAGGGAGGGGAGAGAAGAGAGAAGAGAGAAGAGAGAAGATCTATTGGTTAAGAGAATAGATCAAAACTGTATGCTTTCATATTAATATATCATAAAGAACAGTTCTGTGGATGTAGCCCTGGAGAGAGGGTGAACCACGTATATCTTTCTTGTGTGTGTGATTGATGCTATGTTGTTTTTCTTTGATATATTGTTATTACATTGCTATGGTAGATATGATATATGTATGGAATAGATATAAGCTGATAAGTGATATATGCATGTTGTATTGTTCTGGTATTGGATCCACTTGATATTTCCCTTGGTTGTAGACATTTTTGTCCTGCAACCCCCCCATAGCTGCTTCGGGTGAGACTGCATCTACTTCGCAGGTGTAGCCGAAAGGACCAGCAGTTAGGGCTTGTTGGTGTGCTCTTGGAGCTGAACCCTGGGTCTGCCCCTGTGCCAACAATACTCCCCTTGGACAAAAATTCATGGACCCTTGTCCATGAGCTCCAACACCAACTTTCCATTCTTCTGGATATCAACTTCATTTTCCCAACTGGCATCCTCTATCGGGTGTCCCTTCCACTTAACCAGATATTCAAGATAGGTCTTCCTCCTGGTCTTCTTGCCAATTCTATGATCAATGATCTTCTCCATCTGTGTTTTTTCTGCTATAGGAATTTGTTTCTCCCACTGAATCTTATCTTGATCTTCTGATCCCTCTGTGTCATATTTCCTGTAAGGATACAGGTCTGAAACATTGAATATGGGTGATATGCCCACATCATCTGGCAGCTCAATCTCATAGGATTTTGCATCAAACTTCCTTAAGGTTTTGCATGGTCCTATCTTCTTCATTTTTAACTTGTTATACGTTTCCCTAGGGAACCTTTATTTCTTGATATGTGCCAGAACCTAATCTCCCACCTCAAATTGAAGTTCTCTGCGATGTTGATCAACTTTGCGCTTGTACTCTTGGCTATAGTTCTGTAATTGTCCTCTGATATGGCTATGGAGCTTTTTCATTTCTGCAGCAAATATTCTGCTCTAGTGCTTCTGATCTCACTCTGTCCCAAGTCTCTCAACTCAGATACTCCCCTGGGTTGCATTCCATACAATATCTAGAATGGGATCTTTCCATTTCTTTTGTTTGGCGAGTCGTTGTATACAAATTCTGTTTGTGGGAGAATTTGATCCCACTGGTTATGATGCTCAGTGGACAGACTCCTCAACAAGTTTCCCAAACTTCTGTTTACCACCTCAGTCTGTCCATATGTCTGAAGATGATAAGCTAAGTTGAAGGATAGATCTGTCCCCAACTTTTTCCACAATGTTCTCTAAAAATGACCAACAAATTTTGTGTCTCTGTCCTAGACGATGCTTCTGGGTAGGCCATGAAGTCTCATAACTTCCTTGAAAAATAGATTTGCAACATGTGTTGCATCACTGGTCTTTTGGCATGGGATAAAGTGTGTCATGTTTGAAAATCTATCCACCACCACAAATATGGAATCACATCCTCTTTGCATTCTTGGTAGCCTTAAAACAAAATCCATGCTTATCGCATCCCAAGGCCTCTCTGGTATTGGCAATGGTTGATACAATCTAGTGTTCTGTCGTTTAACTTTTTCATGTTGGAAGATTCTACATCTATTCACAAATTTCATCACTTTTGGTCTCATACCTGGCCAATAGTATGAACTGCTCAACTGTGACAATGTTTTATCATGGCTGAAATGTCCAGCCAATCCTCCACTATGCTTTTCCTTCAAAAGGTTATCCCTCATTGAGAATTTTGGTATGCACAACTGATTGCCCTTGAACAACAATCCCTCTTGAATCATATACTTTGTCCACTGTCTCCTATCTCTCAGCACAAGATTCGCACATGCTTCATATGATTCCTTGAAATCTGGATCATCACTGTACATTTCCTTAAGGTGTTCAAACCCCAAGGTCTTCATCTGAAATTCCTGCAGAATCAAACATCTCCTGCTCAATGCATCAACAACTTTGTTAGCATTCCCAACAATATGTTTTATGACAAAAGTAAAATTCTACATAAACTCAATCCACTTTGCATGCTTCTGATTTAATTTTTTCTGTTTGGTTATGAATTGTAAATCTTGGTTATCGCTATACAAGACAAATTCCTGTGGGACAAGGTAATGTCTCCATTTATTCAAGGCTTGAATTATGGCATACAACTCCTTATCATATGTGGAGTATTTTCTCTTAGTCTCATTAAGATTCTCACTGAAATAGGCAACAGGTCTATTATCCTGGCTCAAAACTGCTCCAATTGCAACTCCACTTACATCACATCTCACCTGAAATGTCTTTCCAAAATTAGGTAAGACCAGAATTGGTCATTCTGTTATTTTCTTCTTTAGAGTATTGAAGCTCCTCTCGGCCTCCTCTGTCCATTTAAAAGACTTGCACTTCTTCCTCACTGTATCCATCATTGGTGCACAAATTCCACTGAAGTCTCTGATGAATTTTCTATAGAAACTTGCTAATTCATGGAAGCTTCTTACCTCAAACATGCTTCTTGTTGATGGCCATTCCTTGATTTCTCTCACCTTTTCTGGATCCATCTTCAGTTCATTTGAAGAGATCACAAAACCCAAGTAAATGAGTTATGTCTTCATAAAAGGTGACTTCTTCAAGTTTATCAACAACTTCTCCTGTTGTAGTCTTCTCATCACTAGTGTCAGGTGTCTCAAATGCTCCTCTTTAGTATTGCTAAATATCAGTATATCGTCCAGATATACAACTACAAAATTGCTAATGAAATCTTTCAATATTTCATTTATCAACCTCATAAAAGTAATCAGGCCATTTGTTAAGCCAAATGGCATAACAAGACATTCATACAAACCTTCATTTGTCGTAAAGGCTATCTTCCATTCATCACCTTCTCTCATTCTTATCTGGTGATACCCAGTTTTCAAATCTATCTTAGAAAATAAATTGTCTCCACTTAAACAGTCCATTAAATCATCCATTCTTAGCAAAGGAAATCTATACCTAATGGTGATCTTGTTAATGTCTCTTGAGTCTATACACATTCTCCATCCTCCATCTTTCTTTGGACTCAACATAGTTGGCACTGCGCTTGGACTCAAGCTCTCTCTGATCAAACCCTTGTCTAACAATTCCTGGACTTGGTTCTTTACCTCCTCATTCTCTCGATGTGTGAGTCTGTACACTGCTTTGTTTAGCAGACTTTCTCCTGGTATTGAATCGATATGATGGTTGGAAATGACTTAGGCAGCTCATCCACCACTATGTCAGCAAAATTATCCAACAATTCTCTAACTTCTTCAGGTAAATCATCCATTGTAGTACTTGTAAGGAAAACTCTAGGTTTTCTCACCACAACAAACTACATCTCCTATCCTTTCTTGGCTGCTTTCAGGAGTTCCTTCCCATGCATGAGAAGTATGCTTGTGCTGGCTTCCTCTTTCACTTTCTTCTCCTCTATTGGAAGCAACATGTGTGTCCTACCATTCTTCTCCAAGGTGCATGTATTCTTCCTCCCATCATGAATGACATTCCTGTCAAACTGCCATGGTCTTCCCAACAGAATATGACATACATCCATGGGAATTACATCACATAGGATTTCATCTCTATATCCTCCTATATTAAATTCAACCAAGAATTGTTTAGTAACCATCACCTGGTGTCCTTTATACAACCATGAGACTTTGTATGGCTTCGAGTGTGCAGTTGTCTCCAGCTCCAATTTCTCCACCATCTCTGTGGATACTAAGTTGTTAGTGCTCCTATTGTCAATTATCACCTTGCATACTTTGTCTTTAGTCTTGCAAGCTGTCCTGAATAGGTTGTTTCTCTGCACTGGCTTCTCAACTTCTTCCTCTGGTTTTAAGAGAGATTTTCTCAACATTAGGGATGTTCCATCCTTTGCTCCTTCTGCTTCAACATTCCTTCTCTATTCTTTCGAAATGTGAGCTTCACCTTATCCTTCTTTCTTTCTCTCAAGACATTCCCAAGACTTATGTCCTGCCTTTCCACAGGTGTAACATCTCACTTCTCCTCCTCTGCATCTTCCTCTTCCTATGGAAGAAATTCTTCCACCATCATGTCTTCCTTAGGAACTTCCTCCTCTTTCCGAGTGACTATGTGGTTTCTCATTCTCATCTTTGGATTTTTGTGCCTTGTCATGGGAAACTCCCTTGCCTTTGTTCGAGACTGGGATTCTACCTCTACCTCGTTGGATTTTTTTTCTAGCCAACTTTTTCTCCACCTTCAGTGCAAAATGATAAGCATACTGCACTGTCATTACTGACATCATGCTGATCTCATCGTGGATTTCATACCTCAAGCCATTTATATACCTGAAATTTTTTTCTTCATCCTTCTCTCTTTGTCCAGTTTTGATGTTCAGCTTGTAGAACTCCTCTGTGTACTCTTTAACTGTCATACCCTTCTGTCTTAGGTTCTGCAGCTTCCTGAATAGATTGATCTAATAATCTTTGGGCATGAATTTTTCCTTCAGATTGGCTACCATTCTATCCCAATTATTTATCTTCTATTTTCCCTTGCTTCTCCTCTCAGCGTGCATTTCATCCCACCACAGTGTTGCATGTCCCTTGAGCCTGGTGACAACATGTCTCACCCTTTTCTCCTCATCGACGTCTTCATGTCAAAATATTTATCCATGGATCGTACCCAATCCAACAACTCTTCAGCATCAAAATTGCTTTCGTACATTGGGACCTCTATCTTGGATCTAGCTCCCAATCTGACAACTGCTCTAAGCAAGCATTCTTCGACAACATTCTCTCTTGCAGCTTCTTCGACTTCTACTTCTTCACTCTCTACATCGCTGATGTCTCCAACATCAGGTTCTCTCCTCTTCATTTCCTCTATCGCCTCTAATCTTGCATGAAGTTCTCGCATCTCCCTTTCTACATCCCGATTGGCTAAAGGCGGCTCCACTCGTCTCCTCGTTAGCATTGTGTTGACTGTCTCTCACACATAGAGTACAACTCGAGTTATTTTGTATCCTCTCCTTTGCCTGCTGTCTGCAAGCAAAAATTTTCACTCTAATGCCACTTGATGTAGTGCCACCACCTTAGTAGGGTCTGCTGACCTCCCGGTCACTGGATCCTCTCAATATTTGAGATGGAACAACTCTTTGATTCCTTGCTGGAATACTCACGAAATATCCACAGGTCCTATGTGTAACTCAACCCACACGAACAAGAACTAGGCGTGATCTTCCTTCATGTGATCATCGGCTATGACCATAGGCCTAACCCAAAAGGCGCTACGCAATCTCAAACCTTGGGTGATTTCACATGAGCCAAACTCGACCCTCACGATTTCTGATTTCCCAATCGACAATTTCTCTAGGCCCTAGCTCCTCCTTTAACCTTCCACTGATATGACCTCCAGCTATGACCTAGGGCCAAGCTTCCGAGCGCTTCGCGACTTCGCACTTCGCATTGTCGGAAGATTGTTCGTCTCCCTTCTTCCGAAACCCGAACTAGGGAGTTCCACTCATCAGATCAACGGTCCACAATCCCCGTGATCCAACGGTCCAGATCTCCCCTATCATGATTCAGGATTTCATATTTTGTGAATTCGAAAGGTTGCTCACCTCTGATCTTCCGACTTCCGAAATTTCACTCACATCAGATTGACGGTCCATGTTCCCCGTGATCCAACAATCTAGATCTCCTCTCATGAATCAGGATTTTCGCGTTTTGCGGCTTTGGAAGATAGTCTTCTCCATTCTCCAAACTCGCTTTCTGATTTCCTGATGAAAGGAATCAACAGTTCAATCTTCCTTGAGATCGACGACTCCTATCTCTCCAGAGCTTTCGAATGTTGAATAACTTCTCGGTCTTATCCTCCTCGTAGTTTTTATGAATCTAGTGGTGCACGGATATCGACGCTTCTCCCTCCAAGGATTTATACCGTCCGTCTAAGTTCTCCATGAATCCTTTCCAAATACTTGGCATCAACCCTTCTGATCTTGAATTCTTTCCTAACTTGAAAGTTTCAAATATTTCAAAGGTATTCAACGATGTTTTTACCCCCTAAGCTTTCATCAATGGAATTTTGACCTTACCCCGGCGTACACTTGCGCTCTGTGTGAAAACTTTCACTGTTCCCCCCTGAGTTTCAACTTACTTAGTCTCTAAGGGACTCACCCTTCTGTGTCTTTTCAAAATATTTTCTTGACAAGTCCAGACTTGGATACAATCAGACAGAAAATGGATCAAGCTCCAAAACAACAAAGCAAGAAACATATCCAAAAATATATGCTGAAACAATCAAAGGGGATAGGAAGATATACAAGGAATATTATAGGGACACTCCTCCACTGAGAAGATTCTGATTTCAGAATCAACAACAGACAGATAGGCCTCAAGAAGAAGAAGGATTCAAAAGAGCACCTCCTTTCAGAAGATCTTCAACTCCTAGATATCAAACTATATTTTTTGGTTTATGTTATGCATGTAATAATTTTGGACATAAAGCTGTGAACTGCAGAGCTAACAACAGGAACATAAACAACTTTGAAAGTCATACACAAAAGGGTTATCGAAGAAGGCCTAATGAAACATAGAGAAGAAGTTACAACAAGTTTGAATCCTTGAGCACTAAAGTGGAATGTTACAAATGTAATAACTTTGGACACATGGCCAAAGATTGTATAATGACAGTCCCTCCTAGAGAACTGAAACATAATAACAATAGTCATAGACAGGAACCTCAGAAAAGGACATGGATAAGAAAGCAGAATCAGTATAGAAATGAAGAATGCACACTCGCTCTACAAGCTAAGAAGAAGAAACGTGGTTGGTATGTTGACAATGGCTGTTCAAAACACATGACAGGTGATAGAGACAGGTTTCTTACATTAAGAAAGGAAAGAGATGGATCAATCTCCTTCGGAAATGAAGATTTAGCTAAAATCATTGGAAAAGGAACAGTGAGAATTGGGAACAAGAATACAAAAGCAGAAAATGTTATACTAGTAGAAGATATTAAACATAATCTTCTAAGTGTGACTCAAATGTGTGGCCAAGGTCATAAAGTTACTTTCGATTCACAAAAGTGCGAGATAAGAAAATAAGGTTCATGAAAATTGATTGCTACAGTTGCAAGAACTTCAAGCAACATATATGTGTTAAGTGAAATTGGAAATGAAAAGTGTTGTCTAGGAAAGGAAAATGAAAGTTGGCTATGGCACAAAAGAATGAGTCACATACATTTTGATAACCTTGTCAAAGTCAACAAAAGAGAAGTAGTCAGAGAAATTCCCCAGATCACGAAGCCAACCAACACTTTATGTAAGCATTGTCAACAAGGAAAGCAAACAAAGACCAAGTTCAAATCAAAGGAATATTCAATGACAAGACCACTGGAAAATGTTCACACTGATCTAGTTGGACCAACTACAACAAAGGGTTTAAAAGGTGAGAAATAATTTATGTTATTAGTTTATTATTATACAAGAATGACTGCAGTTTTCTTTCTCAAGAATAAGTCGGAAGCTTTTGAAAAATTTAAGATCTACAAGGAAATGGTTGAACATGAAATGGATTAAAAAATCAAATGGTTGAGATCTGATAATGGATTAGAGTTCACTTCAAAGGAATTTATGGACTACTGAAGAAGTCATGGAATAAAAAGGAAATTCTCCATTGCTAGGACACCTCAACATAATGAAGTTGTTGAAAGAAAGAATATGATAATACAGGAAATGGATCGAACAATGCTAATGGATTCCAAATTGACAGATATATTTTGGATATAGGCAATGAATACAAAAGTTCACATTCAAAATAGAGTAATGCTCAGAAACAACACTGACAAAACTCCCTACGAGCTATAGAAAGGAAGACCAGCAAATGTGAAGCACTTCAGGGTTTTTGGAAGCAAATGATACATCAAAATAGAAGATGTAAGAATGGGAAAGTTTGACTCTCATGTGGACAAAGGAGTACTTGTTTGTTACTCAAGTACAAGGAAAGCATACAAGTGTTACAATCTGAGATTGAACAAAGTTGTGGAAAGCATCAACATAACAATTGATGAAACAGACAGACCAGAATCAAAGGAAGAAGAAACTAAATCAATGAAACAACCTTTTGAAGAAGAAGCATAAGATGAAAAAGAAGTAGAATAGGAAGATGAACAGAATCCGACAGAAATAGAGGAGAAAGTTCAAGTGTCTCCAAAGACACCTAGCAGATGAGTACAAAGAATCATCCTTCAAATCAGATTATCAAAAACAAAGATGCAATATTTGAGACTAGAAAAAGAATCCCGTTCACCAGAACAAACACACCTAGCACTCTTATCTATAATTGAACCAAACTGTTTTGAAGAATACAGTAAGGATGAATTTTGGACTAAGGCCATGGATGAAGAATTAGATCAAATAGAGAAAAATGACACTTGGGAATTGGTTCCAATACCAACAAATAAGAATGTGATTGGCACAAAATGGGTTTTAGGAATAAATTGATTGAATATGGACAAGTTACAAGGAATAAAGCTAGATTGGTATGTAAAGGATATGCACAGATTGAAGGAATTGAATTTGAAGAGACATTTGCCCCAATTTCCAGAATGGAAGAAATGTGTTTGATTTTAGCTTATGCATGCTCCAAAAATATTAAAGTGTATCAGATGGACGTAAAATCAACTTTTCTGAATGGGGAACTTGAAGAAGAAGTCTACATTAAATAACCAGAAGGATTTCAGTTGTCAGAGAACACAAATTATGTGTGTAAATTAAAGAAGGCCTTGTATGGTATAAAACAGGCTCCTAGAGCATGGTACTTTAGACTAGATAAGTATCTACAACAGGTAGGGTTCAGAAAAGGAAGTGTCGACAACAACCTCTACATTAAGGTAAGTCAAGGTAATATTTTATTAATTGAAGTTTATGTTGATGATATTATTTTTGGTAGTGATGATGACAGGTTAAGCCAGAAATTTGCAAAGGATATGCAGACTGAATTTGAAATGTCGTTACTTGGAGAACTATCCTTCTTTCTGGGACTTCAGATACATCAAAGAAACCAAGGAATTTTTGTTTCTCAAACCAAGTATATCAGAGAAATGATAAAGAGGTTCACAATGGAAGATTGCAAACCAGTTATCACTCCCATGAAAACCAGTTGCAAGTTGAGCAAAGATGATGATTCAAAGTCTACAGATCAGAGGAAGTACAGGTCAATGATTGAAAACCTAATATATGTGACAACATCCAGACGAGATGTAATGTAGGTAGTTGTACAAGTGACACGATCTCAAGATGCACCAAAGGAATCACATGTATTAGCAATGAAGAGGATTTTCATATATCTCAAAGGAACATAAGAGTTTGGATTATGGTATCCAAAAGGAAAGGATCTATCACTTATTGCCTACACAGATGCAGATTGGACATGTTGTATTGATGACCGACGAAGCACCAGTGAAACAAAGTTCTACTTGGGCCAGTGTTTAGTATCATGGCTAAGAAAGAAACAATCATCAATATCTTCATCTACAGCCAAGACAGAGTATATTGCAGCAACATCATGTTGTACACAGGTTATTTGGATGAAACAAACTCTAACATATATACATGTTGAGTATGATGAGCCCATTCCAATTTGTTGTGATAATACAAACGCCATCAATATCTTAAATAACCCGGTGATGCACTCCAAGACGAAGCACATTCCAATCAAGTATCACTTTCTATGGGAGAGGGTTATAGAAAAGAACATCAGAGTTGAGTATGTGGGCATTGTAAATGTGTTGAACCTGCACAAAATAGATCTAGTTAAACATTAATACACATTTGCAGAGAGAATTGGAGAAAGAAGAAGAAAGAGAGAAAGAATAGAAAGAATTCTCATTAACCATTGTCCACACTCAAAGAGTGAATAATTTACAATATATATAGGATACTTGAGTAACTAATGCACTATAGTGGTGGTCTAGAGTGATCTGGACACACACCAACAATTATAGGAGTGAACTTCCACCTAGTCTAGTCTCTCAGGCAGTTACGGGAGTGAACTGCCACCTAGTTGAGTTAACTAGTCAACTAATCTTCATTTAACTAACTGAACAAAGAGTAGTGGGGAGTTAACTCAAGAAATAAAGGGTAATGCGCCATTCTGGTGATGATCCCAAGGAAATTGCGCATTAGCTAATGATGATCCCAATGTTTCATAGTGAAAAAACCAATGCAACATCTAAACTCAACTCAACTAGTCAAATTGAAGTGTCAACTGAAAGAGAATATTCTGCAGGTGGAATATTCTCCCCTAAAATATAGGAGACCGGATAATGACTAATTATGACTAATAAAAAAGGAAAAACCTTAGGAAAAATAAATCCTAGGTGTGTGTGAAGTAACTCCAACACCCCCTCTGAACATCACTATGGTGAAAATAAAGAATGGGTCTCAGCAACGAGGCCATGTTAGGTACCCAAATACCAAATATACATTGAAAATAAAGTGAGGAAAGAGGGAAAACTCATGGGAACACCCC
>ML781196.1:518934-606205 GCA_009831015.1 Picea engelmannii | reverse complement strand
ATCTCTGATATATTTATGTTATATTACTAGATATACGCGATATCTCTGTGCAGTTCTTTATTATATCTCCGCTCTCATTTCGTGCCGAAAATAATCCGGATCACAAATGATATGAGGACACGTGGCCCAATCGGAGGGTGCCACGTGTCACTCATTATTTGGCTATTGGTTTTATGTAAAATATATTGGAGGCCGTGGGGTTCGACCCTCGGGCCTCCCACAGCACAAACCTTTACAAACATCTGTCCGACCATTACGCCATTACTTGTTTCTTGATATGTAAGTGTATTTAAAATTATTTAAATTTATATTATGTATTGAACGGCAGGGGGGACGGGCCGGGGCTTAGCCCCGACTCGCGGTCATATGTTTATTGTATGTGACCACGACTATTTGTAAAAGGCGCATGTGGGGAGTATTTCAAATATAGCCCACGGTTATATTGCATACCACATATGCCCATACTTTTTATTAAATGGCGCGCGTTTTGGGTTGTTTACCACACGGTTTTGTGTGTGTGTCCATATGACCACATATGGTACGCGCGTGGGAGTTTCAAATAATTAAAGCCCGTGGTTTTATGTGTGGTTGCATGTGCCCACGACCGGAGCGGGGAGTTACACCATTGTAACCATATTAACCACTTTTTTCCATGCGCACGGTCACATGACCCTTATACGCCCAGGAGCTAGGCGGTTAGGGGATGGAGGCGCCCTAACCGTTCTACGGTTTGCACCGTTGGTGCTGTTGCACCCAGTGCTGGGTTTTTACACCTTAAATGGCGCGTGTGCTGGGTTCATTGAACAAGGGTGCATTTTGGCGAACCAGTTTCAGCAAGGTTGAAGGAGGAAAATGGAGGAGGCCTAACTTCTTCATCTTTTGGCCGATTGAGGTGCCGTAAAAGCCCAGCTAGGGGTTTTTGGACGTGATGAATCCATTGGTTCTATTATCAAGGACATTTGAAGACTTATTCTACAAATTTTTCACCATTGAAGTTTCAGGAAGCTCCAGGGAGCTTTAAGCCCTCATTGATCGAGGACATGGTTTGGTGAGCCTATGTTTGTTTTCTGTGATTGAATAATCATTTTTGGATAATTGATATACTCTGAACACATTGGGACAGGTTTCAGAGGCTGTTGAGGACTTTTACAGGTGTTTTTTTCCAAAGAGAATCTCAGGGAAGCTTATGGCCACATGTAGAAGAGGTCATGCCCGAATGAGCCATGATCCGTTTTCAGAGTTCTATTAGTCATTTTTGGGGTTTTTATGTGTTCTGATCTCAATGGTACAGAATTTTTTTCCATTGGAGTTGAGCAGCAACTTGTAAAAGAACTTTTTACAAATAAATCCCAGAGAGCCAAGTCCATTGATGGAGGCTCAAGGAGATGTAGCCCAGAGGGGGGTGAACTCCTTTATCAGCTTGTTCTTGTTGTGAGTTCGATGGTTTATTTGTTGCAAGTTGTGTTGATGTGTATTTGTTTAAAGTACATATTTAACCATCTAAAAGAACAATTCTTCACACATAAACATTTACAAGAAGATGCATGAACTTAACACATAATTTTATCTTGCATATTTATACACATGAAGCAAGGTCCTGTAAAGTTTATTTTAATGAAGTAGCGGGTGATTGCATAGCATAACAAGTCAGCCTTCTATTTTCAGATCATTATAAATACTTCAAGCTTCGATGTATTGAGGGTTGATCTCATGCGCAAGCAAGCTCAAGCGATGTAATCTTTATCAAGGGATCTACTAGTAATAAAAGAGAGTTTTTCATAGGATTCATCTGTGTTTACTATTGGTGATGTGTTTCTTCTCATTGTTAATGGTTTTTTCTTTTGTCTTCGTGATCACATGTATTTTCTTGTCTGATCATTTAGAAGGAGTCAAGTTGTGAAACTTATTTCATATACTCTGTTACAACTTCTAAAGGATTTTACTGTTTTTCTTCTAACAATATGATAAAGAAATTCTCAAATGCTTCCTTACTCTTGTTGTTTATCTCATTTTTTCTACTAACCCATCATTTTATTCATAAAAAATCCAATAGTTTTCATAATCCTGCCCTGTGAGAATATCTTTCCAAAAAATTGTTCTTTGATCTCGAGTTTATAAATACAGACCCCATAGCCCAATGGATGCGTGATTTATATTTCAGCCATCTTTATAAAAAACAAGCGACACTGTCTATTCTTTTAACTAGCCTAAAATATGAAACTTAAACAAAGATAAATCTTATAGAGAGATCCCTCTCTGAAACTGGAAGGGCTAGATCCCAGTTTTGAATTGGTTTGATAAGGTTACCTCTGTTAAATTCTTTCTGCATTCTAACAACCTCTGGGGAATTTACAGGGCGATAACATAGTGGCGACCATATTGGGGAAAGAATAAACTTTCTACACCTTTTCTTTCTTTCCCTAGACAAGAAAAACTTTTTCTGAACAAATCATAAAACCTAAATCTATAAAAAACAATGTTCAAAGGTTGTTAAAGTTTGTATATAATCAGTTTAAAAAACCTAAAAAATTAAAAAAATCTGGCTCCCAAAAGAACCTACACCAGAGCCCATCCTGACCCAGAACCTGCAATAGCAGTAGACAACCCAGAAAAATTACTCAAAAAGAAAAACATTTCAGAAGGTTTCGAGAATCATAATCCTCTCCATAGGTCTTTTTCTCTCCCTGAGGAGCTCGTTGATATCCAAGATCTTGAGTTTGACCTTTTCTTTGAGCAAATCCTTTTTAGAACTAAATCAGACAGCTTTCTAAGTGATACAGTCCTAGATCAAGACATCCTACGATCCCATACTCCAGAGAAACCTTTTCCCAAGATCAGAGATTGCCCTTAGTAGTCGGTTGAATTTCATACCTTGACTGTCACCATAGATTATGTCTAGGTCAGTCCCACATCTTCAGTTACTTCTCCTCTAATCGCACAAGTTGTTGTACAACCTCCCCCACCAGCTATGGCAGCAAGATATGCCCCCTTGGTGTTAGCATCACCATTGCATGCTATGCCCCATGACTATCAGACCAGACTTCCTCAATTCGATGGTTCTAGACGTTTAAACGCACAACAACATGTTGACAAAATGAACGATTACTTTGACTTGCAGGAAGTGGATAAAGATGATGTGCATATGAGGTTATTTGCACAAAGTCTAATCGGAGAAGTTAAAAAGTGGTTCAAAACCTTGCGTGCTGCTACCATTAATGATATTGTTGGTTTTCATAGGACTTTCCTTGACAGGTGGGAGGTAAAGAAAAACCCTCTCTAGATTTTGTCAGAGTGTGAGAACATCAGAAGGAACCAAGGAGAGTGCATGATTACTGCACTCGTTTCAACAATCTATACAATGCCATCCCGACTAAAATCAAACCACTCCAAGGTTTGGCATTAATAAAGTTCCCTGATGGTTTTGACGCTGACATGTCATATCAATTAAGGGAGAGAAATGCAACAAATTTGGAAGACATGCAAAGAAGTGTCATCAGTGTAGAAGAAAACCTTTTGGCCAGAAGGGCCAGGCAGAGAACAAAAAAGAGGGTCACCATCAAAGAAGAACCTTCTACTTCCTCATCAGATGCCAAATTAGATTCTCTTTCTAGAGCTATGGAGAAAATAATGGAGAGACTCACCATAACTGATAGGAATCCACCTAGGGAGAACCAAGCCGCCCCTCAAATCAGGAACCCAAACTTTAGAAGAAATCCCCCTCAGATTAGGCAGAGAGATCCTAGAGATCCAAGGGAACAAAGCGGACCTGATCAGTAGATTAGACCACCTCTCTAGGAAAAATATTATGATGACGGGGAGGAAGTAATTGAGGAGTTTGATGATACTCATATTAATCTAATGGGTGATCATGATCACGATCATGAATCTATTTTTCTCACCTAGGAAGAACACAAAATCTTTCTCCTATCACAAACAGAGGTAAATGAGGAAGCTGAGAAAACAAAACAAAAAGCCTTTGAGAATGCTATAATGGAGATTCACAGGCAGTATAACCTGAGAAGCAAGAAGGATAATGAGAACTCTCCAAAGAAGGATGTTGAAACCAAGAAAACCTCAGAAAACCTCCCAAAGAAAGTCCCTGGACGGAATGACGTTGAATCTGTTGTGCAAAAAACTTCAGAAATTCTTAAGAGAACAAGTCAGACAGAAGTTTCATCAACCATTCAAACAGGTGCACCCCACAGAATTTCTATTGATAAATCAGAAGTGCAGAGCTTAAATAAAACCATCGCTCCTTTCAGCCTTGAAGGTGAACTGGCTAAATTGAAAATTCCCATTCCCCTGTCCGAACTTATGAGCAAGAATGCCTACAGGTCACAGGTGATCAAAGAATTAGCTATTGAACCATAGATAGGTACAAAGGCCTTAAATGTCGGATCAACAAATTATTCGGATACTGTGAACCTCACTTATGATCAACCTAAGCTCATGTTTGGTCCTGGAGTTGATGGTCAAACTGATAATGGTGTCGTGGCCCATTTCTACATCAGCCTAAACATCCATGATCTGATAGTACACAATGCTATGCTGGATTCGGGTGCCTCTCACAACCTAATGCCCAAAGACGTGATGGAAAAGTTGGGACTCGAGGTCACTAGACCCTACAAAGATTTTCATTCTTTCAACTCCAACAAAGTTAAATGTATAGGCCTTATTAAATATCTATGCATCACCTTGGCTCAAATCCCAACGAAGAGTATGGTGACGGATATCGGTGTTGCAGATATTCCCCCCAAGTATGGTATGTTACTGTCAATGTCTTGGGGGGCTAAATTGAGAGGAACTCTGCAGCTAGATATGTCTTACGCCACCATTCCGGTTTTCGGTCAACAGAGAAGAATTTATAGGGAAACACTAATGAAGTATATGGTCAGTAGCCAGGAAAAGCCACACAATTACCCACTATACTCTACACACTCTGATCTGGATTCTTTTATCCTATACAACAATGGTGACTTTGAAGAACAAATCACACAAATGGAGGATGATGCACCTGATCCAAAGGATGAAAAGGTAGTTGTCGAAGTAAGAAACCCCAAGATCGAAGAGAATGAAGAGTTGCCAGCAGACTTCTGGAGCATGGATTTCGTTGGTGCTGTGAGTAAAGAAGGAGATGGAGCTGGAGTGTGGATGCATAACCACAGATCAAAGCATTCCGAGAATCATTCCTATAAACTGAACTTCCAATGTACTAACAACATAGCTGAGTACGAGGATTTAATGCTCGGCCTGAAATTATTAAAGAAAGTTGGTGCTAAGAAAATAATGGTAAGGGGTGATTCTAAATTGATTATCAAGCAAATCAAAGGTGAGTATGCTGCAAAACATACCAGACTTAGAGCCTATAGGAATGTTGTTTTAGATGCTCTTCAATGCTTTACTGATACTGACTTGCAGGTAATGCCTAGGGGACAAAATATACTCGCAGACGGACTAGCTATGTCAGCAGCTACCTGTAAAATCCCTTTTCGTCCCACTCGTAGCTACACAATGGAGGTGAAGTGTAGACCAATGGTTCCTGACAATATCAGATACTGACAGGTATTTGGGAGCGACGACCAGATTGAAGACTTCTTACAGGGTAAGAATGAATTCGAATTTACAAATATAAATTTAGAGAATGATGATCATAATGTAAATAGATTTTCTTTTGAAAAGGATAGTGTAAATAATGTAGATTCAGATCAATTGAAAGAAAATGATGTAGAAATGGATGAGTTGAACGAAAATGAAGAAGATTATGACATTCTACAGTTAAAAAATAATGTGTTTCCTAGAGGTTTAGTCCCTTTAGAAGACTTATTTGATTTTAACGACGTTGCGGAAAAACCTAAAATTGAAGCTGGTGGTAAAGAGGTCGAAGACTACAACATAGGAACAGAAGAAGGACCCAAGATTGTGAAACTCTCTAAATCACTGCCCCTTGAGCAAAAACGCAAATACATCGAATTGTTCAAAGAATATATAGATGTTTTCGCTTGGGGTTACGAGGATTTAAAATCTTATGATACAAGCATCATACAACATAAGATCCCAATAAAAGAAGAAAATAAACCTTTCAGACAGAAACTTAGGAGAATCAATCCCAAGTTACTTCCCCTGATAGAGAAAGAGATTAAAAAGATGTACGATGCCAAAATCACAGTTCCTTTAAGATTTTCCAAACGGGTTTCTAATATGGTTCCAACCAGAAAGAAAACGGGCGAAATCAGGCTTTGCATTGATTTCCAGAATTTGAGCAAGGTCTCCCTAAAAGACAATTACCCCTTGCCCAAAATGGACCATATCTTACAAAATGTAGTTGGGGCCAGCAAAATTTCTTTACTAGATGGTTTCTTAGGCTATAAACAGGTTCTTGTTCATCCAGACGATCAGGAGAAGACAAATTTTACCACACCTTGGGGAACCTTCATGTATGTGAAGATGCCCTTTGGTTTGATGAATGTCGGTGCCACCTTTCAGAGAGAAATGGGCATTGCTTTCATGGATGAACTGGGCAAGTTTATAGTCATATATATGGATGATGTGACAGTCTATTCCAAATTCGACGATGAACACTTACAGCACCTCAGACGAGTTTTTGAGAAGTGCAGAAAATTTGGGATCTCATTAAATCCAAAGAAAAGTCTTTTTCGGTTTAGAAGAGGGCAAGCTGTTGGGGCATATAATATCTAAAGACGGAATTAAGATAGACCCCAAAAGAATAGAAGCCATATTGAAAATAGATCATCCCAGGAACATCAAAGAGTTACATTCATTTATCGGTAAAATAAATTTCCTCAGAAGGTTCATACCCAACTTGGCCGAACTTCTCAGGAATATCACCAACATGTTGAAAAAAGATACCAAAATAAAATGGAACCTCGAGGCCAAACAATCATTTGAACAGGTAAAGAACACACTCACCCAAGCCCCAGTTTTGATCAGCCCAGACTACACCAAAGATTTTTACCTTTTCTCTTTTGCATCTGAGTACACCATTGTTGTTGTACTATTGCAGAAAAACAATGAAGGGTATGAACAACCCATAGTTTTTTTCAGCAAATCCCTAAGAGACGTGGTGCTTAATTATAATATAATGTAGAATCAAGACTTTTCCCTGGTGAAGGCCATAAAAGAATTCTGAGTCTATATTCTCCATTCTCACAGAATTGCCTACGTCCCTAATGCTGTGGTGAAGGATATCTTGACTCAAGATAATCTGGATGGGAGGAGAGGAAAGTGGATAGCTATTAGTTTGGAATACGACATAGAAATAAAACCCACTAAATTGATCAAAGGTCAAGGTTTGGCCAAATTGATGGCCGAATATAACTTCCATGCTTTAGATATTAATTTCTTGGCTGTAGTTGATGAACAGGAAGAGAAAGCGACTCCAAATGTTAAAGAGGTATTTCTGAACTCTCCGTGGTACGCAGACCTCATTTTTGTACTTCACAACTTACAAACTCCTCCTGGTCTGACTAAAACTAAAGCTAGGTTTTTGAAATTGAAAGCATTGAAATTCTATATTCCAGAAGGTAACCTCTATTGGAAAGATCCTAGTGGTATATTAATTAATTGCTTTCTTAAAGATGAATCTGACAAAGTGTTGCAGGAGTTTCATGCAGGGGATTGCGGTGGTCATCTAAGCTGGAATACTATAGAAAATAAGATTCTCAGAGCCGGTTTTTACTGGCCCACATTGTTCGCTGATGTACACCAAAGGGTCATCTAGTGCCACAAATGCCAGGTTTTCGAAGGCAAAAGGAAGCTTTTGCCTCTGCCCCTAAAACCTATATCGGTCGAAACCCCATTCCAGCAATGGGGCCTGGACTTTATTGGCGAAATTCATCCAGCCTCTTCTGGTCAACATAAATGGATCCTCCCTGTCACAGACTACTTCACAAAGTGGATTGAGGCGATACCATGCAGACAAGCTACTGACTCTGTCATCATTAAATTCTTGGAAAATAATATTTTATCTCGTTTTGGTTGTCCTAGAAAAATTATAACTGACAATGCAGCGGCCTTTAGATCCAAAAATCTTATTGAGTTTTGCAGCCAGTATCACATCACTCTGGGACACTCCACCACCTATTACCCTAAGGGAAATGGGCTGGCAGAGTCCTCAAATAAAAGTCTGGTGAATATCCTCATGAAAACATTAGAAGAAAACAAGAAGTCCTGGCATAATAAGCTGGTTTTTTCACTTTGGGCCGACAGATTGAGCACTAAAAGAGCAATTGGCATGTCCCCATACCAATTGGTATATGGTACTGAAGCAGTTTTTCCTCCTTCTCTGGGAGTTCCAGTCATGAAACTGTTGCAGGAGGCTCAGACAGATCCAAATGATATTCAAAGAACAATCAATCAAATGATTCACTTGCAGCAATCCATAGAAGAAGCATACATCATGACCCAATTAATCCAAGAAAATATAAAAAAGATTCATGAAAAAAGAACCAAGGAAGACAATTTTGAATTGGGTGATGTAGTGTTGAGATGGGACTCCATAAATGAGGACAAGAGAAAACATGGAAAGTTCGATAGTCTATGGAAAGGACCTTACACCATTCAGGCTTATAGAGGGAATCATGCTTTTCTGCTAGATAGCAACGATGGATCAGACCTGCCAAGTGGACCTGTAAATGGTAGGATGTTGAAGAATTACTTTCTGCCTCAATAGAAATATCAACAATCCATTTCCACTATACATACCATTTTCTTTATTTTTCAGTTGTGTGTTGGTGCTACCAGTCAAATGTTTGAAGCCTGCAGAGAAGGCCCTAAGGCATTGGTCAGTACCACCGAATTTTTTAAAATAAGAAAGAATCAATTAGCAGAAGGAGCTCTGAGAGAAAAAAATTTCAGGATATCAGAGAGCAGGTTCTTGGCACTTCACAAGGAGAGTACCATCCCCAGGTGGAGCCACTGTTATAACCCTATAATTTATAGAATCAACTGATGACTGGATATTCATTCCTTTATTGTAATGAAGGATGCAAACACTGTTTCATTCGGCAAATTGATTTGAAGAAAAAGAAAAGAAAAGAAAAGAAAAATGAGAAAAGAATAAAATTGGGCATAAAAGAAAAAGAAAATCCCCATGCAATAACAATGACTTGGCCCGTAATGTTCAATCATGGTCAAGTCCTTTTAAATTGATGTTGATAGGAATAGTGAATAAGCTTGAATAAACTATTTAATCTTAGTCAAGTTGATAGGTTAGCTAGTGAATAAATTTGACCAAACCACCTAATCTTGGTCAAATAAGCCTAGGGTAGAGTATTTTCTTAGTCCAACAGTTTAATCTGGGCTAAATGTTGTAGATGAGTAGGCGAGAACATAGGTTAGTTGATTTGGTTTCAATAAAACATGCATGATGGTCGAGTCAGGTTCATGTCCTGATGTTTGAAAGTGTGTTTATCCAACCCCATGGTGTCGAGAAACAAAGAAAGCAGGGGAAAAAACCCACAAAAAACATTAAGCCTTAGTTCCCAATACTTATGCGACTTTGCGCTGACAGATTAAAGTTTGAGAAAGAATCCACGTCTGAAAGGCCAGCGCCTAGATCTATAGTCGAGATGTAATTCTGGACCCCCCGTCCGTTCTTCTTTTAATGGAGGGGGGGGGGAGTCTAGAATGTTGGTTAACAGGAGCGCTTAGATATACGGTCCAGAAAGCGGCATGTAGATGAACGACTGACAAAGGATTTTAGACCCCCCCCGACCCTTCTTCCTTTAAAGGTGGGGGGGCTTTCGGAATGAAGTGGTTTTTCCAGGCGGTCCCCACCATAATGTGGCATACATTGATTGCATCAGAGCCTCTCCACTCCAAAACCACTCACCATTTTCCACCCTTCTAACATACCGCCGTCGCCTGGTGACATCACACTCCACTACCTCCCCCTGCGGGTCCCGTCTCATAACTCCGTTAGTTCTCTTCCCTTTGGTCACCCGTCACAAACCACCTCACATCTACCTTTGCCCCAATCAGTGCATCCCACGTCACCCTGTCACACCCTTCATCTGTCCTTCACCTGCCATCTCACACTTCAAACGACCCATTGGCCATTTATTACTGGCTACCTATCCAATAGTCTACGGACCTGTCACCCGCACCCAACAGATACCCGTTCACTCAAAACCATCCCCATTTCTGCCATTTTCACATTATTCATTTTCTCCACACACCAGTCGATCCTTTTCCACTTTGCTGATCCAGTCGTTGACCTAACCATAGCCATCACCTGCTAACGTTTTGTGTTTAAATTGAAGGTATTTTTCATAGTGATGGCGTCCAAATCTAAAAGAGCAGAAGTCGAGGAAAATCCGTTCCTCCCACCTCCTATCAACCTCGACAAGATCCCATTATCCAACAAGGATTACTTAATATCAGAGACAACGTGCGAATTTGACTTCGCGGAGTTATAGTCATGGTTTAAATATACATTCATAGACCAAAGCGATGAAATTGGGATCTAGGAGTCCAATCTTCCTCTTTATTTGTTTCCCCAAGTCCACCACTTCCCCGAATTTTCTCTAAAATCTCAAGCTCATCACCTCCCTGACTAGAGAACAATGGTTTCTTCGTTCGGAGAAACTCTTTTCTCTATCATGCCAAACGCCATTGATCAGATGCTACAGATACCTAGAGCCAATTCCCCATCCCCTTTCAACTTTGAAATTCTAACAGAGTTGTATCATAATTTGTCTTTTCCCCAAAGGGCCCAAATTTTTGAGCTTTTCCTCCCGCAGGATGCTCATCTCCCCAAGACAAATCCCCCATACCCTTCTTCCCTATTCTCAGAAAGAGGAAACCAAGTAATTTCATCACTCTATTCTCTACTTGGCTATTTTTCAGACGAGTGGATAGACGAACCTATATTGGGTTTCCTATCCATTTTCTCGGCCGAGGAAAAGGCTACCATCCAGTTCGACTACAACACTTTCATAACAGAGAATATCCATGATCATCTTTCAAAATTCGCCATAGAGGGCATGTTCCGGTATTCCTCTATACTCTGTTACAACTTCTAAAGGATTTTACTGTTTTTTTTCTAACAATACGATAAAGAAATTCTCGAATGCTTCTTTACTCTTGTTGTTTATCTCATTTTTTTCTACTAACCCATCATTTTATTCATAAAGAATCCATTAGTTTTCATAATCCTTCCCTGTGAGAATATATTTCCAAAAAACTGTTCTTTGATCTCGAGTTTATAAATACAGACACCATAGCGCAATGGATGCGTGATTTATATTTCAGCCATCTTTATAAAAAATAAGCGACACTGTCTATTCTTTTAACTAGCCTGAAATCTGAAACTTAAACAAAGATAAATCTTACAGAGAGATCCCTCTCATAAACTGGAAGGGCTAGATCCCAGTTTTGAAGTGGTTGGATAAGGTTACCTATGTTAAATTATTTCTTCCTTCTAACAACATCTGGAGAATTTACAGGGTGATAACATCCTCAAACCCCCCTCTGATACCACTTGTTAGGATCTTTAAAGCCATAGATTAATTTTGCAATAGAAAAACCAAAGAAAAATCCGTACACAAATTCAATCACACAGGAGACAATAGTTTACATGGTAAAAAGCTCCTTCACCTCATGAGGGAAACATCCACAAGACAATGGCAATGACATTCTTATTGTTCAATAAACCAGAGATTACGACCAGCAGCCTGGAGAGGGTTTGAATCCCTGGCTCAATATTTGTCTCTCAAGCACACATATTTAAACAATTCTCCCATGGTTACAATGAAACTGACATTAATTATACATTCTAACTAAGGTTTCCTTATCTCAACAAATCCCCACATCCTGTGGGG
The DNA here is from genome assembly GCA_009831015.1 of Picea engelmannii. Lineage (NCBI taxonomy): Eukaryota > Viridiplantae > Streptophyta > Pinopsida > Pinales > Pinaceae > Picea > Picea engelmannii. The sequence goes on along the minus strand of ML781196.1, from coordinate 594,365 downwards.
ATTTGTTGTCACCATTTCAACATTTTCAACTTCCAATTTTCCAAGAAATCAATAAAGGCATCATCATTAAATCATCCAAGACATATATGTTGTGCACATTTTCATTGAAGCACAGGGTCCATCCTTTATTGGCCGACTATTTACAATAATCTCAAGACCAAACAAAGAATTTCTTTGCAAATTGCAATCGCTAAAAGGAACATAAGAAAAACATGCAAGTCCACATTTATCTTACCAATTGTTACAAGGGAAAAACTCTCTATGGCCAAGGGTAAACCACAACAGACAGGTATGACTGCAGAAATCAACTCAATTCCAACATGTGTTATATAAACTAATGTGCAATACGAGGAAGAAGCCTACCTCAATCCAATCGTTTGATGTCGTTCCACCGTTGAACACTTTGACCCCAATCTTTACACCTGCAAGAAGTTCTCAACAAACAAGCGATGCAAGTATATAGTGACAATATATAAAATGAGTTAACACATCATATAGCACAATCCATTAATAAACATTACAAACATTCCCATGGATAATAATCACATATTTTCAGGATATCGATAGGATGGGAAAGGAGTATTTCTATTAATAATTGATCAACAGAAGTATCAACATTACAGACTTCCATGTCGGCACAGTTCGAAACCAAGAAACCAAGTTCCTTCCAACTGGGTCTCCACCACTTCAATCCTCCACCAAAGGCAAGCTCATAGCAAAGAGGTAATGAGGTCCTCTCGACAATAAGGAAAGAGCTTGGGGGCTGAACACCATGTTCAGACTTAAGAGACAAAGGGATGCAGACTCAAATGAAGTAATTTCTCCAGAGTAACTTTGCTCTCAAAGTTGAATGCTTTCTCCTCTTTTTCCATAGCTCGAAATTGTGCTCTTATAGCCTCCAGAATGCAACTGAAGGGCCGAGTCGGAACGTTTCCAGTATATGGAAGGCCAAAGATCAGAGATCTTTTGTTGTGACATGGAAACCCAACCTCATTTTGTATTTTCTAGCAGAAATCCCGATATACGCGAGCTGTAGTGGAGTAGCAAGCGTATACACATCTTGCATAGCAGTTAGGGAGCATATATGTGGTAAAATATATAATTTTGGCTCTAGATTTATAAAAAGGGGGTTGTTAAGTCTGCATAGGGAAATGGAAAAAAGTCCCTCTGTGCAAGATAGCAATGGTGAGGAAAATCTTGCTATAACAGATGCCCCCTAATGTGTGAGATCATAGGAGTATCTGCGATGGCCGAAATACATTTTAAATAACCCAGAAGTGGAGTGGTAGAGAACCAGTTGGACGAACTCAATTGCTTATTACATTATGTACTGACTTTGCATACATGGTTGGCAAGAATACAATGCAGATCCATGCGAAAAATATACCAACAAGTGTTCATGGTCATGAGTAGGCAAGTATAAATGTGGTTACATGTCAATAGCTGCCATAGTCACAAACAAGGCCTAGTGAAACCAGTCTCAAAATCAATCTGAATATATCTGTATACCATGGAGTACAATCTAATCTCCCATGATCGCTGAAGTCAAATAGGTACTGGTCCAATGAAATGGAAGCAACAGCTCAGGAAAGCTGCGTCTATAAAGTGATGTCTTCAAGTCTTCAATACAATCCGCCAATGGTGCAAGTCTACATCATGTGAATAAATGACTTGAGGTCGAACATGATGAGACATCGTTTGATTACCGGTCATTGAGGTATATCGTTAACAAACGCGAGACAACCTACCAATGATGAAAGTAGGTATCAAGGCACCAATTACATCTCTACAAATGTGAATAAAGGAGCTGGTGTCGAACACTTGAGAGATCCATTGATTAGTAGACATTGATGTATTCCCATCTGTCAATGGTGAGAGAGCCTGCCACTAATGAATGCAAGCCTCAAGGTACTCATAAAACTCTAGGTCTCGTATCTAGAATACATGAGCTGAAGTTGATGGAAAGAGACCCATTGAAAGGAGAGCATTAAGGCATCTCTCATCAGTCAGCACGAGGAACAAAGCAAGAGCTTCATAATTTGGTGGAGATCAAACGAAGAACATGTTCATGAACCAATGACCCTGTGCGTCTTTCCCATGTTCCAAATGCAAGAGGTACACGAAAAAGACCCTCTGAATAGCAGCCAATGATGAAAACTGTTGACAAAGGTGAGGAAACCACCAATAAGTCTAATGGCATCCAAGACACTACACGAATACCAAAGTGTGAATAGATGTCTTGTCGTCGAACATAAGGGAAACCACCCTGTCAATGACCCATGATGAAATGTCGATTGGTGGGTTCAAGGTGACCTACCAATGATGAAAGTAGGGCCAGGGTGCATCATAAGACCAAAGTATCATGTGATTTTCAGACAAACTGAGGGTATGGATGACATGCAAAGTCAAGATTTCTAAGGAATGGCCAACACAGGTTGATAGACTTCCTTTGAACAAGAGCATGAGACATATGGTGGACTCCTACAACATAGACTTAATGATGTGACAACTAGATGCAGGAGGTATCCATAATGTTCTCTATAGTGACTGGAAGATTAACCGGTTGGTAGAGAAAATTCTGTAATGAGATCAACTTCCTAAGGCCACGCTAAACCCAAAATTATGATGATGCAAGGACTCAATAACTTTGTGCTCTGTTCAAAGGCGACACGACTGCTGCCAATTACAATATAGTACTCCCTTGCAGCCCGTCTTTTTTTTTTTTTTCATAACAAGTGAATGCTATGATACAGAGGAGGGAACGATTGTCGCAAGTAAGCAAAACTAGTTCCAACAGTGGAACGTACCTATTCTCAATGCAAGGAAATGCATGCGGGAGATGGACACTCGAGGTGATGTTCCTTCCAGGATATAGGGTGTCAAATTGCGAAGGATATAAACAAGGCTCTGCTTGGTTGAGGATGCAAACTGCTTGTGCCATGGTTTATAACGCAAAGCGAGAACCAGCTAAAGGCTCAATACTGCAATCAAGGGCATGAGATGCAATCATAATTTAACGCCAAAAAATGTCCTTTTTATATCTTTTAGTCTACTTGGTGTGAAAAAGGGGTAAACTTGTGCCAAATAGATGTATTTTCAAATCCAATTTACGAGTGTGAAAAAGACAAGTTCACTCGGCGATCTTTTCCATTTTTGATAGCGAGTCGGAAAAGAGCTTAACTAAGACTCACGATCTTTCAAATCCAATTTTAACGAGTGTGAAAGGGACAAATCACTCGATATTTTCAATTTTTAATAACGAGTCGGAAAAGAGCTTAACTAAGATTCGTGACCTTTCAAATCCAAATTAATTCGTGTGAAAGGAACAAATTGCTCGGCAATCTTTTCGCTTTTTGAACGAGTCAGAAAAGGGCTTAAATTGGACTCATTTGGAATATTATAGGTGGAAATTCATGGGGGAGGCCAAGGCTCTCGTACCTATCTTCTGTGGAATGTCAGTATCTTACGAAGAACCGACACAAGCTCGGGAAGACCCAAAGCTCTCCAAGTCGAGGAGGGAAAAATGCTAATGGAGGTTATCGTCTCCGTGTTATATCAGATAATGTCTCTTCCTGGAAAAGACATAGGCGGAGGCATTGGATACCCCACAAGACCATCCCAATCAAAGGGAACCTCGTCAATATTTGGAGGGAGAGAACTTGGGAAGAGTAAAACTCTCTCTTGTTCAGAAGGTGAAGTAATAGAAATGCTAAGGACATGGCATAGAAGGTGTAGAACCAGGACCAAAAGATTGGGATCGACCAAAAATTTCATTGGCGTGACCGCTTCCTTAGACTTGTCACTCTCCAAGAGAAGAGTGGGGTCGATCAAATATTGCATTGATACGACCACTTCATCAACCATTGGTTGAATAAGATGCGAGACAAGAAGGTCAAGAGGTGCATCACCCCAAAAAACATGAGTGTTGTCGGTTGAATATTGCATCGACACGACCATTGGTTGAACAAGATGCGAGACAACAAGGTCAATAGATGCATCACCCTCGAACATAGCAGAGGTGTCGGTCGAAGATTGCATCGACACGACCACATGTTGAATGGGATGTGAGACAAAAAGGTCAAAGGATGCATCAACCCCTAAATAAAAGGAGGTGTCAATCAAAGATTGCATTGACATGATTTTTGTATCAACCGAAGAAGGAATGGAGTGTTGTGAAACCATAGATGCCTCAGAACCTGAAGGGCCCTTAGGTGAGCCCCATGCTTCCGGTATCCCAGCAGTAACATGACACAAACAAGTAAGGTGACTTCCTTCACAATACCTGCAAAAGAATCTAGGCTTACGTCTGAGATGTCTAGGCTTCTCAATCATATGAGTGCCCCCAACATGACTTGCAGTGGCTGGTGACATGCTCCCAGCATGACTTGCAAAGGCTAGTAGAAAATATCCAACATGACTAGCAGAGGTTGGTGATGGATCCCCAACATGACTAACAGAGGTTGGTGATGAATCCCCAACATGACTAGAAGAGGTTGGTGATGGATGTGCAGTGTGACTAGCAGTGATCAGACATGTGCCCCTAACATGACTTGCAACGGCTGGTTGCAGGTCTTCAACATGACTTGTAGAGGTTGTCAACCAATATCCAACATGACTAGAAGAGGTTGGTGATATAATGCCAGTATGACACACAATGACTGGACTTGTGCCCCCAACATGACTTGCAGCGGCTGGTTGCAAGTCTTCAACATGACTCACAGAGGTTGTCGACCAATCTCCAACATGACTAGCAGCAGTTGGTGATATAATTCTAGTATAACACACGGTGATTGGACTTGTGCCCCCAACATGACTTGTAGCGGCTGGTTGCAGGTCTTCAACATGATTCGCAGAGGTTGTCAACCAATCTCCAACATGACTAGCAGCGGTTGGTGATATAATTCCAGTATGACACGTAGTGACTGGACTTGTGGCGGTAGTGAATTGTGGCATTTGAGTCCAAGATGCATGGAAATATTGATTTTGAGAAATTGTAGGCCAGGAAGGATCCTGGTTTACACCCTGTCCCTGTCCGGCAGGACAATATCCTCCTCCATACTGATTCATAAAGGGTTGTAAGGGCATCGACACTGAGGAAGCCGCTTGCGAAGAGAAAGCGACATGACAAGGGTTACTCATGTGAGGATATATGATGTTCCCAGATGAAGGAACTTTGTGAGGGGGTTTTCCCATACTACAAAAATAACTTCCCCCAGATGAAACACCAGAGGACAGATGGAGGTCATCCATGGGAAAAGTGTTCGTAGGAACCGACATGGCAGAAGAAGGATAGGTGAACAGAGTGTAATAAGTAGAATGATTGCATAGTTGGGCACTTATTTCTCGGGTAGTGGATTCATAGGAAGGAAGATTCCAACCTCCTACCATAAGAGGTGTTTGAGGGATATGAATCCCACCAAATGGAGAGGGATAAGAAGGAGGCATCATGCCCCCCCAAACCCAAAACTTGTATTCACATAAGGAGGCGAGACAGAGGATGGTAAGTGCGAAGACATATCAGACATACCATGAGAAAAATGATTAGAGACCCAAGGCATAGACTGAGTGTTATAATTCTGCATACCATAATGCGAAGCAGAAGGATTCATCCCCATCAAATGAGTGGACATCATGGGGAGGGGGTAGTAGCAAATGAGGGAGCCAAAGGAACTCCACTATCCATGATAACATAGACTCAGTACGAAATCCTAAGGCCAACTATTAGTCAAAGAGCACTCCAAAAGTCAAACGACCAATATACATGCAAACGGGATAAAGTGGTTGAGTGGACTCCCTCGCTAAAGAAGGTATGCCTCATCCAGGAGGGACCTGAGACTCCCTACTAAAGTTTGGAGGTAACAAAATCATTTATAAGGGCCCTCGTAGGCTTACCAACCAGTCGGTTAGATCCCCCCGAAGAGGTAATCTTCCATAAAGGTTGTGTGCTATCCGACCCCTACCTAACTCAGGATACAAGCAGAATAACCCCTGCAAGTAACCTATGAGAGACCTAAGTCAAGCAACTAATCAACCAAAGTATAACCGATGCACAGGCGAACATTCGTAAGTCTGGATTACCGTATGGGCAGGGTAGCAAAGCCCAAAACCTTGAAAGTACCGCCTCTCATAGAGGTATGGATACTAGAAAGATCCCCAAATACGAATAAATCCACAGAAATATCTCTGACGCTAGGTGAGTATCCAGGGGTTATCCCTTCAACAAACTTCACGCGACCTCATGCTTAACTCTGGTGTGAGTGGAACCTCCTGATATTACCAATTATACAATGGATTTCTCAACTCCCTGTCTCAGACACATATGTTGATTTAATTTCCTTAGAGAAGTTTACTCACAAAATCCTATTCCAAGGCACTAAATCCTAGGCTAGTTTGTGCACCCTAAACACTAAAATCGTTACTAATCAATTTTAGTTTAAAGAGTAAATTTTATTGGCCGTGATTACTCAAAAAGGTATGGAAATGAAACTCATGGTGTTATGACTCTGCATCAAAATAAAAATAGATATAATGCAAAGCCTAACTTTAACTTTTCAGTGAATGATATACTAAATAAAAACAATGCAATATTCAATTTTAACTCTACAACTCAGAAGTAAAATTCAATCTTTCACTAAATGTGCTAAGCTAATGATAAAGGTCCCAAGAAAAAAATACCAACCAATGAAAAATACCTATTTTTTGTATTTTGAATGTATTAAAAAAGAAAATGCATGGACTGATAATCGACTTGATATATAACTTCCACTGTGTATAAAAGCAATCACTCGAGCAGAATACCAAAAAACTAAGCAGACAACCCAACTACCAAGGACAAATCAAAAACGAAAAACAAAGAGAAAGACGCTGCCCAAAAATTCAACTCCAAAAAGGTTTCCTGTGATCCCAGATAATCTCAATAGGCACCACAGAGACCTAAGAAGGCTCAGTGATCCTCAAAACCTACCCAGCAGTCACTAAACCAAGCAAGCAAGCAAGGGGAAGTGGTATACGCGACTATTCAAGAGAAAAGGGCATTTATACGCTTCTTGCAGTGGGACAACAAGTGTGTATACGCGATTGTCAGGGAAAAAAGGGCGTATATCTTTTAAAACAAGGCTAGGCAAGGGTAAAAGGCTAAAAAACTCAGACCCAGAGTGAACAGACTCTGTCCAACTGTCATACGACAAGAAATACAAAGGAAAAAGAGCAATGTAAGAAGAAAAAATACTTCAACCCTTAGAAGGAAGATCTATCCCCAGTATGGTCACCAATTCTATTACAAGGGAAAAACTCTCTATGGCCAAGGGTAAACCACAACAGACAGGTATGACTGCAGAACTCAACTCAATTCCAACATGTTCCATATAAACTAATGTGCAATACGAGGAAGAAGACTACCTCGATCCAATCATTTGATGTCGTTCCACCATTGAGCACTTTGACCCAAATCTTTACACCTGCAAGAAGTTCTCAACAAACAAGCGATGCAAGTATATAGTGACAATATATAAAATGAGTTAAGACATCATATAACACAATCCGTTAATAAACATTACAAACATGCCCATGGATAATAATCATATATTTGCAGGATATCGATAGGATGGGAAAGGATTATTTCTATTAATAATTGATCAATAGAAGTATCAACATTACAAACTTCTGTGTCGGCATGGTTTGAAACCAAGAAACCAAGTTCCTTCCAACTGGGTCTCCACCACTTCAATCCTCCACCAAAGGAAAAATCATAGAAAATAGGTAATGAGGTCCTCTCGACAATAAGGAAAGAGCTTGGGGAATGAACACCGTGTTCAGACTTGAGGGACAAAGGGATGTAGACTCAATATGAAGTAATTCATACAGAGTAACTTTTCTCTCAAAGTTGAATGCTTTCTCCTCTTTTTCCATAGCTCGAAATTGTGCTCTTATAGACTCCAGAATGCAACTGAAGGGCCGAGTCGGAACGTTTCCAGTATATGGAAGGCCAAAGATCAGATATATTTTGTTGTGACATGGAAACCTGAGCTCATTTTTTATTTTCTGGCACAAATCCTGATATACGTGAGCTGTAGTGGAGCAACAAGTGTATACACATCTTGCATAGCAGTTAGGGAGTGTATATGTGGAAAAATATATCATTTTGGCTCTAGATTTATAAAAAGGGGGTTGATAAGCCTGCATAGGGAAATGGAAAAAAGGCCCTCTGTACAAGATAACATTGGTGAGGCAAATCTTGCTATAACACCAATGTCTCCATCGAGCCATAATACATAATTTGTTCCCTATGATTTTGAGGTAAGAATCTTTTAATTTTCTCTTAATTCATAGGGTTGAAAATTTTAAAGAAGTTGGGAAAATAACTTCACAATAGTAGGAAACTACTACAACACAAATAAAATCTTCAAACAACTATAATTTCCATGGAAAACAATCTTAAAAAACGATAATTTCCATGAAAAACATATACAAAAATGAATTGAATTCAAATTGACAATGTACAAAGAGGGACTCATATAAATAGACAAGGGTGAATTAATAGGAACAATAAAATAACCCAAATAAACTAAACTAACTAGGTGAAGTATGTTCACACTTACACCCCCTTAAGTGCAACTTAGAGAGAAAACAAAAGACAAAATAGGTTTGGACAACTAACCCATAAGATACTCAAATACAAAATAGGCTCTTATAAGTGAAGAAAATAAGAAAATCGACAAGAAATCAAACTCCTCAGGAAAAGAGAGAAACCCAACATAAAAACATGTAAATGTGGGACGTAAGATGACCCCTTAAGGACAACTTACTTCACCCAAACATCAATTGAAATTGGAAAAAATGAGGCGATGCCAAAGGTTTAGTAAATATGCCTACCCCCTATGTTTTAGTAGACAAATATTCCAAGATGAAAACACCATCCTATATGAGTTGTTGAATGAAATGCATGTGAATCTCAATGTGTTTAGTTCGTCGATGCTCAGTTCAATTTTGAGAAATATGTGTGGAACTCTGATTATCACACCAAAGTGTAGTGGTATGATCATGTTGAGTGCCAAATTCTTTCATAAGCTATATGTTACCCCCCCAGCCTAGGGTTAACTAAGGAGATGATGTCTCGAGGCCCTGTTGATGGGCGAAAATGACAGTCCATCAACTGGAAGAACGAGTCTGGTCCGGGGTTGTCTAAATAACCCAAGACGTTTGGTGTAAGTCGTTCTGACAGGTTTAATGGCTCAGTTAGCCAATCTAAGAGTCCTAAAGAAACAAATAAAAAGAAATGAAATAACTAACTAATTACTAATTACTATATATATATGTACATACGTATGACACAACTATTGTAGATATATTTAAATAGAAGATTTACTTATCTTATTTATGTACATGATATACACACTGCAAGTTTTAATCTAAACTTACAAAACTCAATGTGAAAAATGACTGCTTTGAAGAAGCAGATAAAGAAAGCACATAAGATATTTTTTCGTCTTTATCAATCTAAACTAATAAGAAAAAATATTATGAAACAAAAGTATGTGGATGGTCAAAATCCAGACCATATATTTGAGTTTCATTGATGAATAAATGATAGAAAAACATAAATGAGCTAACCTGTTAGTGAGCTAATCGATATGCATCCAAACATTTGTATGATTAGCGAACATCCAACCACCTTGTCCAAGAGGGAAACCTGCAATGAACCTTAAAAATATTCTAAATAAATGAAGAACAATGTGTTGGTTGTTGAGTTTTAATAACAGAGTGAATGATACAAATGGTTACTGTGATCTTAAGATTGCAAGCAATTACATTGAGATAAATCTAATTGTCAAAACGTTGCATTTAATCATTCAGCTAAAAATTAAAGAGAAATCCTGTCATTTGAGATGAATAAATGATCACTCTATTTAATATATGAAGCATCAAATATGGATGATATTTAATAAGTATTATCCCAAAAACATAATAGATTTTGAAATCTAAAGCTATCAAAAAACTATTAGTTTATCAGGATAAACAAACTTATAAATGAAAACACCATTTACAGGAAGCTAAAGTTGAAATGCAAATTGATGTTCCATTCAAGTTTGTGGATTAATCATCCATATTCATCCCTAGGCCAAGATTTTTTCATTACAAAAATCTGAAGTATTTAAAGAGTTCAGGCAAGCTAAACATCCTATCTTGTAGGATAAGATCAAATCTCAAAATGATTTACTAATTACAAAAATAGAGGGTAATAAAACTACTCAATATCAAACTGTATCTCTCAAAATTATAAAAGGTTTGTTTCTGTTTACAAAATGAGTCAAAGAAATGGATAATAAGCCCAGAAATGCTCCATATCATTAGATCACCACAAGCTGCACGATATCCTGAAAGGAAAAACGAAATAAAGAAATTTAGATATTAATTTAACCAATATTTTCCAAATTTTCGAATGAGAACAGACTGGCTACATAATTTGCTAGTCTTATTTTAAACAACAGAAAATCGATTTAATCTATACTAATAGAAAAAATAAATAAAAACACAACTAAGATAAAAACAAATCTTTACCTTTCAACTGAATTCTAAATTCGAATCATAAGACTTAAGAGTTAATCACAACTTTGACACACTCAACATTTATTATTATTATATTTCTAGTTCTTTTCAAGCGTTTCCCCTGCCTTTGTGCACTGAACTTGAGTCTGTGGTTTTCACTTGTTAATGAGTCAATCTGAGTTGTGAGGGTCTTGATCTTTGCTTGAAGGGAGGGGACATCTGTGTAATACTTGTCTATCCAAAATAAACACACCTCACACCGTGGATCTATGACAGTTGATTGAGGAGACATATGATTGTGCATCAAAATGCTTCCATTTTCCACTGTGGGATTTTGGCTGAGTTTGATCCCCGGGAAATCTTTGTTATGTTTCAGGCATGGTAGCAGATTACCTACAAAATTGTAAGCCTGACTGGTATTCAATTTATGGTAAGTTGGGTCGTCCTCCTCCAAGAACTTTTCGATCTCAGACTCGGATCTCTCATGGACCTCGATAGCTTTAATTGAGCTCACATGAGCTCTTGTTTTATTCTGTAAACTCCTTGAGATCAATCTCCCAGCTCTTTTGTTAACAAACCCTAAGTCTGGATTCTTCCTGGACAGTTTGTGTGAGCATTTATTGTCATTCTTTGCCACTGTATTAGGGCACACATCCTTCTCACGCTCAAGAGATTCAATGATCCTACGATCAACATCCTGCTGCTCGAACATAGGCTCATCGAGTGTGGCCCTATCACAAGGTTCTTTGGATAATAAAACCAGTCTGTCACTGGAAGGGATAGGGGGTTTTTCAAGAATAGGATTATCAACCACAGGAACCTCTGCAGGGTTGGATGTTACAAAGCCATTGCGAGATAGGAAAGTATTCCAATCGTCGCCCTGCAACTTCAAATGATGGAATAACAACATCCTAATCAACCCATGGTGGAATAAATTGGAATTCAAACTCATCCTTTTATACCTCTTAGCCATTTTATATAAACTTCTCAATAAGTAAAATGGCATGTTCAACTGGAAACCAATGAAATTCATTAACAATATTATGTGGTAAAGAAAAACGAGGCCGAAGCGACCCTCACATGTAACGAACTATCTTAAGATTGCCAATAAACTGTGCCACCTAGTCTTTAACAGAGATATAGGCATACCTTTATCACAACACTAGATTTTTCGAGAGGTAAAGAACAAACTCCAGGGCACCTCCTCCAATTTGGAATTCTTAAACCATTTTTTCCAGTTAAGTGGAAGACCTATTGCTTGGCTCAAAATTTCCTCGGTGATTTTGATTTGAACATCACCTACTTTGGCTCGGCAGCCATCAAAAGAGATGGAAAACTCCTGGGCTGTTTGCAAGTTGTAACCTTGAAATTTCTTGAGAAACTCAATCCAACCTTGACTCTTAAGGTCTTCACTTGCATCATCATACAGAAGCAGGGTTTGTGAGCCATTTGGTTCAAGACGAACGACGGGGGCCATATGTATTCATACCAACAGTCACGAAGGAAGACAGAGATCATTGTGAAGGGTTTCAAAAACAGAAGAGACCAGGGCAAGAACCAAAGGAACAAAACCCACTATTACCTTGGCGCGATTAAATGGAGGCATGAGGGGTTTCATATGAAAATCGGGCGTTCTGTGTAATGAATTGCCAAGAGTACAGAGCAAAGCCCAGGACTTAACTTGAAATGATGGATCTATTGATTTCAGACTGCCACCTCCAACAGAGTACAGGGTATGACCGGGTGTATTCGAATCTCATCCTTGTGTAAAGGGTGGAGTTGATTTTCTAAGGTTTAGAAGAAGAGATGTTTTACAAACCAAAGCATAATGACCAAAAAAACTACCAAGAATCATAATGAAATGAAAACATAGTGTAAATGAAATAAATTCTTGGTGTATTATCAAAAACTCAAGATATACCTCATAATCGAATGAGCAACTTATAACAAAGGTTTTATTGATATATGATAGACTTCAAAGAAAACAATACTCACTAAAAGATTTGTAAAAACATCAACCTTTGTTTAGCACATAAACCTTAGATACAATTCGCATTACGATCATAACGCTTCATCCATGCTTTCAGTCATGAATGAAGTAGGAAAACAAAAAAAGGAAAGAACAATTGACACGACCTCTTACATCCTAAAAAGTCACCTTCAAACAACAATACTTGTGACAAAGCGTAGTTAGCTACAAGTATTTTTCTTCGTCGATTTAAAAGGTGAAAACAACCGTGGAGCTGCCAACAATGGAGACTTACTAGGAGAAGCAGTTATCTCTACACCGCCGACGATTTCATGTTAGGAAAAATATTACAGATCAAAGACAGCTGAAGGACGTCAATCATTCTGAGGATCCTTACACATTCCAGCTTCAGATATCTTCCTATTAAAATGAAATCTAGCGACAATTTTTTTTAAAATGAGAGCAAATATGTTCAAGTCGATGGCTCCGATACTATTGACAGGGCCGCTGCTACTAGAAGGTGTCCATAGCCTTGGCAGGGATGTCAATTAACCCACTCTGACTCCTCTACCCTATCCAAAAAATTTCAATTCAAAATGAAGGATGCTTATGACCAATATCAAAATTTATACCTGAGAATGTTTGACCCTCAGAATGCTTGATCATGATATACACACTGCAAGTTTTAATCTAAACTTACAAAACTCAATGTGAAAAATGTCGGCTTTGAAGAAGCAGACAAAGAAAGCACATAAGATATTTTTTCATTAGGAAAAATATTACAGATCAAAGACAACTGAAGGACGTCAAGCATTCTGAGGATCCTTACACATTGGGATACTTTCCTATCTCACAATGGCTTTGTAACATCCAACCCTACAAAGGTTCCCATGGTTGATAAGCCTATGCTTGAAAAACCCCCTATCCCTTCCAGTGACATACCAGTTTTATTATCCAAAGAACCCTGTGATAGGGCCGCGCTCGATGAGCCTATGTTCGAGCAGCAGGATGTGGATTCTAGGATGATTGAATCTCCTGAGTGTTGGTTGTGGAGCCTGATTATCTTCTTGACTCAGAGGTCTTGTGCTTTTTAGCCGTGTTTTTACCCCATGAAGACTTTACACACCAGAAGTATGTACACTCTTCCACGCGGGGGAGTGCAGAGGGGGGTACCCCCTCTGCAGAATGATGGGGGCCTATCCCCCCGACTAGGGGGTTCGGGGGCAAGTGGTCCCTCGGTGGGGGAAGCTTCCCCTGATGGGGGTTCGGGGGCGAAGCCCCTGAAGGAAAAATTGTCTTGTAAAAGTATATTGTAATTTCATTGTAAATCTGGACCATTCATTATAAGGTAGTAGATCTAACAGTAGAAATTATGTTAGTGTTTTTTTCCCTAGAAGGAAACCCTCTGTTATGAGGGAAATGTATTTCGGCTATGCATTATGGTGAGTATTGTATTCTGAGAGAAGAGACTGTGAGAGAAATAAGAGGAAGCTACAGCGGGTTTTGTTGTAGGTTGTATCCATTAATTTGCTGGATAATAATAAAGGAAGGACCTGGAAATTTCTCTGGTGGACGTAGCCCACACTGGGTGAACCACGTAAATCTGTGTCTCTCTTCTATTGTGTATATTCTGTGTTTTGTTTCTGCATTTGTTTTATTTTATTGCTCCGTGGTCTTGTTTTTCTAACAACTGGTATCAAAGAGAAAGGTAACTTGCAGGAAAAGAGGGTTCCTGGTTCGAGTGGGAGCAATGTCGGAAGAAGGAAAGTTTAGGGTCGAGAAATTTAACGACCAAAACTACCAGTTATGGAATATGCAGATGGAAGATTATTCATATCAGAAGGATCTATTCCTACCATTGGGCGGAGTAGCAAAGAAGCCGACGACCATGAAGGACAAAGAATGGGAGATTCTTGATAGAAAGGCTCTAGGAACGATACGACTGAGCTTGGAAGCGTCGGTGGATTTCAATATTTTGAAAGAAAAGACAACGAAGGACCTGATGGACGCGTTGGCTAAACGATATGAAAAACCCTCGGCATCCAATAAGGTATTTCTAATGAAGAGATTATTTAATATGAAGATGTCAGAAGGTGGTTCTGTTGTAGATCATTTAAATGAATTTAATACTGTTACTAATCAACTAAGTTCTGTAAAAGTGGACTTTGATGATGGGGTTAGGGCTCTTCTAATCTTGTGCTCATTGCTAGAAAGATGGAACGGATTGGTCATGGATTTAAGTAACTCTATCTCTAGCTCAAACACTTTAAAATTTGATGATGTTGTTGGTGTTATCCTTAGTGAGAAAATGCAACGGAAAAGCACAGGTGAGACATCAAGTAATGCATTGAACATGGAGAACAAGGGAAGACAAAAGGATAGAGGAAAGGGCTCAGGGAACCATGAGAATTCTAGGAAGGGCAGATCCAAATCCATACTTGGAAAGATAGAGGGCTAGAATTGTGGAAAGAAAGGACATCTGAAGAAAGATTGCAGAGCTCCAAAGAAACAAAGAGATGGACAACATGAGAGAGATCAGGAAGCAAATGTAACAGGTGATGTGTTACAAGATGCTTTCATTCTTTCTGTAGATAATATTTCTGAGTCTTGGGTAGTAGATTCAGGGGCTTCATTTCATGCCACACCCCATAGGAAACATTTTCTAGATTGTGTTCAAGGTGATTTTGGACAGGTTCATTTGGGTTATGATGCACCATGCAAAATTGTTGGAATGGGAAAGGTAAAAATAAAGAAATGCAATGGAAACCAATGGTTGTTGAAAGAGGTAAGAAATGTTCCAGATTTAATGAAAAATCTAATTTCAATAGGGCAGTTGGCAAGTGAAGGTTGTGTATCCATATTTACAGATAAGACGTGGAAGGTCATCAAAGGATCATTGGTGATAGCAAAAGGAGAGAAGGTAGGTACATTGTATTTATGTACTGGTAATACTGACTCTTCTATCTCTTTAGCTTCTACAAGAGTGGATACAACACTATGGCATCATAGGCTGGGACACATGAGTGAGAAGGGTATGCGGATACTTCACAAAAGAAATTTGTTGCCAGATCTTAAACAAATTGATTTGGACTTCTATGAGCGTTGTGTTTATGGAAAACAAAAGAGAGTCAGATTTCTTAGAGTCGGAAAAGAAAAAAAGAATGAAAGGTTAGAGTTGTGCATACATATGTATGGGGACCAGCTCATGTATCATCTCTTGGTGGCTCTCTTTATTATGTTACTTTTATTGATGATGAAACTAGAAAAACTTGGGTTTATTGCATTCGACAAAAATCTGATGTTTTTGATACTTTTAAGAAATGGAAATCTTTAGTTGAGAATGAGACAAGAAAAAGTTTGAAGTGTCTCAGATCAGATAATGGAGGTGAATATTGCAGCAAGGAGTCTGATGATTATTTTTCATACCATGAGATTCGTCGAGAGAAGACAGTTCCAAGAACACCACAAGAAAATGGTGTATCAGAAAGGATGAACAGGAGAATCATGGAGCGTGCAAGGAGTATGGGA
Source organism: Picea engelmannii (assembly GCA_009831015.1). Classification (NCBI taxonomy): domain Eukaryota; kingdom Viridiplantae; phylum Streptophyta; class Pinopsida; order Pinales; family Pinaceae; genus Picea; species Picea engelmannii. Next base: position 578,323 of record ML781196.1, on the reverse strand, counting down.
TTGCATGCCAGTTTTCCCTCACAGTTCTGGGCAGATGCTGTAGATACTATTTTTTACTTAATAAACAGAGGAACTTCAAGTTCTTTGGATGGTAGAATTCCAGAGGAGGAATGGACAGGAAAAAAGGTAAACTATCCTTTTTTGAAAACTTTCGGTTGTGAAGCATTTGTCCATATCGATAAAGAAAATAGAACATAGCTTGAGTCTAAATCCAAGAAGTGTACCTTTATTGGATACGGTGTTAATGATTTTGGTTATCAATTATGGGATTATAAAAATAAAAAAAATCATTAGGAGTTGAGATGCCATATTCAATGAGAAGGTCATGTACAAAGATCAGTTGCAGGGAAAGAAACAAGAAGAAGAAAAATAAGAATACACGGTGCTTGATGAGATCACTGAAAAAGAAATTCCAAAGGAACCTGAAAATCAAAATGTACAACAATAGGAGCAGCAGGTACCTCAAACACCTGCAAGTGTTGTTAGAATATCTACCAGGTTAAGTATACCCCCTGAATGATACTCTCCTTCATTGTATTATTTATTGTTGATTGATTTTGGTGAACCAGAATGTTATGAAGAGGCAATGCAGGTAGACACCAAAAAGAAGTGGGAGCAAGGCATGAAAGAGGAAATGGATTCCTTGGCAAATAACTAGACTTGGGACTTGGTTCAGTTGCCTGTGGGAAAAAGAGCATTGCAGAGTAAATGGGTTTACAAGTTGAAGGAAGAAGATGGAGGAAAAAAGCGGTACAAGGATAGACTTGTTGTAAAGGGATTTGCACAAAAGAAAGGTATAGATTTTGATGAAATATTTTCTCCTGTTGTTAAAATGACTTCAATTAGGACTATTTTAAGTCTCGTGGTAGTAGAAGATTTGCATCTTTAATAGTTAGATGTAAAAACAACTTTTCTCCATGGGGATTTGGAGGAAGAGATTTATATGTAGCAGCCACAGGGGTATGAGGTGAAAGGGAAGGAGAATTTGGTATGCAGGCTGAAGAAGAGATTGTATGGCCTAAATCAAGCTCCAAGGCAGTGGTATTTGAAGTTTGACAGGTTTATGATAGAACAAAGTTATAGTAGATGTCATTCCGATCACTGTGTTTATTTTAAAAGGCTAGAAAATGGAAGCTATATTATCTTGCTATTGTATGTAGATGACATGATTGTTGCAGGGTCTAATATGCAGGATATAAATATTCTCAAGAAGAAATTATCCAATTCATTTGCAATGAAGGATTTGGGTGCTGCAAAGAAAATCCTTGGCATGAGAATAAAAAGAGACAGGAAAAATAAAAAATTGACATTGTCTCAGGGTGAGTACATAGAGAAGGTGTTGGTGAGGTTTAGAATGCAGAATGCAAAACCAGTTAGTACACCTTTGGCCATCCATTTCAAATTAACTAAGGAAATGTGTCCCAAGACACAAGAGGAGATGGAATACATGTCCAGGGTCCCTTATTCATCAGCAGTTGGCAGCTTGATGTATGCAATGGTTTGCACAAGACCAGATATTGCACATGCAGTGGGAGTGGTGAGCATGTATATGAACAATCCAGGTAAAGAACATTGGGAGGCAATAAAGTGGATTCTCAGGTATTTGATAGGTACTACTACTCATGCATTATGTTTTGGAGGTTCAGACACTTTTCTACAGGGATATGTTGATTCAAATATGGCAGGTGATAGAGACAGCAGGAGGAGCACAACAGGGTATGTTTTTACTATAGGTGGAACAACAGTAAGTTGGATTTCGAAACTGCAAAAGGTTGTTACACTTTCAACAACAGAGGCAGAGTATGTTGCTGCTACAAAGGCTAGTAAAGAGATGATTTGGTTACAAAGGTTTATGGAGGAATTGGAAAAGAAGCAGGAGAATAGCAGGTTGTACTGTGATAGTGAGAGTGCAATTCATATTGCAAAGAACTCAACCTTCCATTTGAAGACTAAGCATATACAGTTGAGGTACCACTTCATACGATCCACCTTGGAAGATGGACATTTGAAGTTGGAAAAGATACACACTAGCCAGAATCCTGCAGATATGTTAACAAAGGGAGTAACCAGAGAGAAACTGAGTTCCTGCTCAGTTTCAGTTGGTCTTCAAGAATGAAGATGAAGATGAGAAATTTTCCAGGTCCAAGAAGGTTCAGAGTCCAGCATATACAACAACGGTGGAGTTGTTGAGATCAGTCTCCAAGTGGGAGATTGTTGGTTGTGGAGCCTGATTATCTTCCTGACTCAGAGGTCTTGTGTTTTTCAGCTGTGTTTATACCCCATGAAGACTTTACACCCCAGAAGTATGTACACTCTTCCACTTGGGGGAGTGCAGAGGGGGGGTACCCCCTCTGCGGGGTCCGGGGGGCCTATCCCCCCGACTGGGGGGTTCAGGAACAAGCGGGGGTTTGGGGGCGAAGCCCCCGAAGGAAAAATTTCCTTGTAAAAGTATATTGTAATTTCATTGTAAATCTGGCCCATTCATTATAAGGTAGTAGATCTAACAGTAGAAATTATGTTAGGGTTTTTTTCCCTAGAAGGAAACCCTCTGTTATGAGGGAAATGTATTGCGGCTATGCATTATGGTGAGTATTGTATTCTGAGAGAGGAGACCGTGAGAGAAAGAAGAGGAAGTTACAATGGGTTTTGCTGTAGGTTGTATCCCTTAATTTGCTGGATAATAATAAAGGAAGGACCTGGCAATTTCTCTAGTGGACGTAGCCCACACTGGGTGAACCACGCAAATCTTTGTCTCTCTTGTATTGTGTATCTTCTGTGTTTTGTTTCCGCATTTGTTTGATTTTATTGCTTCGCGGTCCTGTTTTTATAACACTGAGCGTGAGAAGGATGTGTGCCCTAATACTGTGGCAAAGAATGACAATAAACGCTCACACAAACTGTCCAGGAAGAATCTAGACTTAGGATTTGTTAACAAAATAGCTAGGAGATTGATCTCAAGGAGTTTACAGAATAAAATGAGAGCTCATGTGAGCTCGATCAAAGCGATCGAGGTCCATGAGAGCTCTGAGTCTGAGATTGAAAATTTCTTGGAGGAGGAAGACCCAACTTACCATAAATCGAATACCAGTCAGGCTTACGATTTTGTAGGTAATCTGTCACCATGCCTTAAAAATAAAAAAGATTTCTCAGGGATCAAACTCAACCAAATGCCCACAGTGGATAGTGGAAGCATTTTGACACACAGTCATATGTCTCCTCAATCAACTGTTCCAGATCCACGGTGTGAGGTGTGTTTATTTTGAATAGACAAGTATTACACAGATGTCCCCTCCCTTCAAGCGAAGATGAATACCCTCATAGCTTAGATTGACTCATTAACAAGTGAAAACCACAAACTCAAGTTCAATGCACAAAAGCAAGGGAAACGCTTGAAAAGAACTAGAAATATAATAATAAAAAATGTTGAGTGTGTCAAAGTTGTATTTAACTCTTAAGTCTTATGATTCGAATTTAGCATTCAGTTGAAAGGTAAAGATTTGGTTTTATCTTAGTTGTGCTTTTATTTATTTTTTCTATTAGTATAGATTAAATCGGTTTTCTGCTGTTTAAAATAAAACTAGCTACATAATCAACAGATTCTGTAGCCAGTCTATTCTCATTCAAAATTTTGGAAAATATTGGTTAAATTAATATCTAAATTTCTTTATTTCATTTTTCCTTTCAAGATATCGTGCAACTTGTGGTGATCTAATGATATGGAGCATTTTTGGGCTTATTATCGATTTCTTTGGCTCATTTTGTAAACAAAAACAAACCTTTAATAATTTTGAGAGATACAGTTTGATATGAGTGGTTTTATTACCCTCTATTTTTGTAATTAGTAAATCATTTTGAGATTTGATCTTATCCTACAAGATAGGATGTTTAGCTTGCCTGAACTCTTTAAATACTTCAGATTTTTGTAATGAAAACATCTTGGCCTGGGGATAAATATGGATGATTAATCCACAAACTTGAATGGAACAACAATTTTCATTTCAACTTTAGCTTCCTGTAAATTGTGTTTTCATTTATAAGTTTGTTTATCTTGATAAACTAATATTTTTTTGATAGCTTTAGAATTCAAAATTTGTTATGTTTTTGGGATAATTCTTATTAAATATCATCCATATTTGATGCTTCGGTTATTAAATAGAGTGATCATTTATTCAGCTCAAATGATAGGATTTCTCTTTAAGTTTTAGCTGAATGATTAAATGAGACGTTTTTACAATTACATTTATCTCATTGTAATTGCTTGCAATCATAAGATCACAGTAACCATTTGTATCATTCATTATGTTATTAAAACTCAACCGCCAACACATTGTTCTGCATTTATTAAGAATATTTTTAAGGTTCATTGCAGGTTTCCCTCTTGGACAAGGTGGTTGGATGTTTGCTAATCGTACAGATGTTTGGATGCATATCGATTAGCTCACTAACAGGTGAGTTCATTTATATTTTTCTATCATTTATTCATCAATGAAACTCAAATATATGGTCTGGCTTTTGACCATCCACATACTTCTGTTTCATAGTATTTTTTCTTATTAGTTTAGATTGATAAAGAAAAAACAAAAAAATATCTTATGTTCTTTCTTTATCTACTTCTTCAAAGAAGTCATTTTTCACATTGAGTTTTGTAAGTTTAGATTAAAACTTGCAGTGTGTATATCATGTACATAAATAAGATAAGTAAATCTGCTATTTAAATATATCTACAATAGTTATGTCATACGTATGTACACATATATATAGTAATTAGTAATTAGTTAGTTATTTCATTTCTTTTTATTTGTTTCTTTATGACTCTTAGATTGGCTAACGGAGCCATTAAACTCGCCAGAATGAGTTACACCAAACGACTTGGGTTATTTAGACAACCTTGGACTAGACTTGTTCTTCCAGTTGACAGATGGTCATTTTCGCCTGTCAACAGGCGCTCAGGTAGAAGACATGGAGTGTTGAGAGAAAGATGATCGACATAGCCCACATTGAGAAAGCATAGCCCCTCCTCTCCACCAAACATCACCATTCATCATCAGTAACATAACAACATCCACCACACCATCTTAGCTCCCAGAGGACAACATGTATTTCTTCATGAGGTAACAAGCCCAGCCTCATGGTAAGTGTCACTTTAATATTTGAAGCATTTGGGCAGGTTGCAAAGGGTAATTTCTTGATTGTAAAACTTTTACTTGGAATTTATACTTTTTTCCTTATTTCACCTTGGTCATTGACATGGTTTCCTAGTAAGTTGGTCACACTCGGGAAAAGGGTTGCTACTGGGGGGTTTCCTTGAAGGGTCATCGTACCATCCCACTCATACTTGTCACTTTCCATATTTATTCCCCTCCATCTCTTTATATTTTTGGTCTTTGGGTTCATTGACCCCAACTTATGCCTTATTTCATGGGAAGAAGGGGATAAATGCATAGAGGTGTTGCAACTAGCACTGTGAAAATCAAATTACATAATCTATCCTTCTAGAATCTCTCCCTAAGGTCTTGAGAGTAATGAAAGGCTTCACCATAAAATTAAAGGACATTTAAAATAAAATAATTAATAAATGTCTCGCTTGTCAGGGGAATACATTGCGGTGTATTTTACTTTCCATAGTTGACCAACAAAACCCCCAAAGAATCGACATATAAATCTTCAACCAAGGCTGAAGAAGGTCTCACCCGAGACACTATGAGGATCACATAGACCATATGGTCTTGTGTCGGGGTTGAAGGCTAAACACATCGGAATCCATTTAGGATAACATTCATCCATTTCATGGCTGAAAACTTAATATTATCAATATGCTTAAATAATACACACACATATCCAATTGTTACATAAGTGACACATGATATATTAGAACTATTGTAGCTTTATTATCATCCTCATTCCATTAAGCACATACATACATTAAGCAAAAAATATATTTACAACAACAAGGTCTCGTATTCCCTTCTATGATTCTCAGATTTATAATACAGTGTGCCACATGCATTCCTTTAGTCATTTCATCTATGATAGACTCAGACTATAAGTGGAGACAATTCTACTAAGGCTTAGAGCGATCTCTTCCACAATAAACAACAACAATGACTCAATGAATTAACTACAACCAATATCAACCTTCTCTAAGTTTTCCATGCTTGCTTTTAAATCCTTCTTGGATCTTGGGTTCTATCCCTTCCATCTTTTCTCCACTTGCTGAAATTACTAACAGTATCCCATGCTTTTGTCACCTTCCAGCATTCCACGTAGCCTTTCTTCATTGAGGCAATCTTAACTGCCTTGCCAACTCATCCTCTGTCTCCTCCAAGTTCCCTTGTGCTTTTGGAAGTAATCATTTGGAGATATTTCTCAATGATTCCTTTCCTGATTCTGGTGTGTGTCTTCTTGATTTCCGATGTGCACTCAAAACTTGGCCCAACGCACATTACCAAAAATTTCCAAAACTTGATCCGACGCGTGCTACCAAAACTTTCCAAAACTTGATCTGGCACATGCTTCTCGTCAACCGTCATGCATCTGCATGGGAAAATGCAAAACTAGAATGAGTGCGCACATATTTTATTGTGCGTGCACAATATTATCCCAAAACTTTGGGTGCCAACAAGTCACCAACACTATTACTTGGCTCATCATTGAGAGAACTTCTTCAGGGAATGACTTCTAGATTTTGAGTAAGAGAATATCATCATCAATGATGGACCAAAACAAAAAACCAAGCTATGATTGTAGTCAGGTTTGAGTAAGATAAAATCATCTATCCAGGCTGTGTTTGGAGCTCGACATAGGTATTGGACCGAGTAAAGCAGGTAACAGGGTAAGCGATGGCTTAGGGCTTAATCTGGCTAGATAGTCGACCCTTTCCCTTCACAAGTGTCTGTGGTGGTGAATGAGGGATCTGTTTAAAGCACACCAATCAGAAATCCTCTAAAAGAAATTAAGTTCCATCAAGGGAGAGCATCATCCCCTACTTGTATTTTTGTTCTTATACAACAAGACATAAGATGGGGACTGCTATCCCCATTTTCAGGGATAACTATGAGATTGTGTCTCAAGGCCCACAGGTCCTAGACATGGAGTACCGAGATCCAGATCGACTTAGGCATGGCCATGGAGGGCCCACCTTTTCTCCCTTTTAGTGCATCTACTTTTCCAGCAACAACAACATCCATCACCATAGGATTGGTCTTGTGTTAGAGATGGTTCTTGCTCCATGAGGTAATGAGTTTGGGTATCATGATATGTGCCACTATGATCCTCAAAACCTTTGAATATGTGCATTTAATTCCTTTTGTTTCTAACAAATGCTTGGATCTTATACTTTCCCACTTGACCATGTCTGGGGTGAATGACGAGATGTCCTAGTAATCTTGTGCCCATAGGTTTTGGTTTTCCACTGGGGGATTTCTGAAAAGTCATTGTCCTCTCTCATCACGTTACCACTTTTTCATCTTTCTTCCCGCTCATCTACCCCATTTCACTTGTCCGGGCATTGGGTGACCAATCATTTGAGAGTTGAATATTACCTTATGGGAAGAAGCGGCTAAAGGCCCAGAAGGTAAAAGAAAGCTAGCAAAAGATAAAAGCCTAAAAATAAACCTCGAGATGATTCACTTAGGGATCCCCGAGAAAGTAGTAAAAGGCTTCTCAGCAAGAAACAAGAGGGACCCAATAAAAATAATAAAACAAGACCTAGTCAGAGGATAGGGGGTCTCATCACGAGCCAACCTATTAGGTCCATGGGTACCTAGCAGTATGAAACTACTAGCAAATGGTTACCATGCCAGGGTAGTGGATCTTGGTTGCATGGCCAAGAAAAAGGAGGTCTCATCACGAGGCAACCTTATCATTTCTGTGAAAGTACTTGTGGGTAACGCTGCCACCATTGGTCACCACACCAAGGCAGTATCCCCTGATTATCCTCTTGAAGAAAAAGCTATAACAATAAAGAATAAAAGGCATGAATGGGCTTGGAAACAATTTCATCCAGGACAGGTGCAGCTCGCCTTCTACAAAGGCACCCACATGTAAGACATTGCATTCCCCTGCTTTCACTGCATCCATTGTCAGGACATCCCTTATCCACATCACCCACTTACATGGCTTAGATGAAGTCTTTTCTAGGAACTTTCCTTTTCCAGTGGACACTAGCCTAATAGGATGCCCTGTCACTTTCCCCAAACTTGCATTGCAGGCTTGTATAATGTCCTTAAGCTTTTAACGGGGGTAATAGGGGTTTTATGCACATGTTTAATAATATTGATGATGAGATGTGATTGACATTTCTATGATCCCTGTGACTTATGATCCCATGGAGGGTGTAGTTGTTGATGTGAAGGATCATTTCTGATGGACAGATACTATGTTGGACAGGTACACATGGGGAGATGATCAGTTCGGACCTCCATGGGGTTGAAGATCCCACCAGATGGATGTTGAGACCCCAGCAGGGGGCACAGATAGGACATAGGGGTTTGCACCAGAGAGAAGAATAACGTCTTGTAGAGGCACCCTAACAGAGCTTGACCTAGGGGGATTGTCCCTTTTTCAGTGGAACGTTGGCCTTGGAAGGCCTAGGACATCACCAGGAGGTTCATGACATCATCATGAGCATGTTGGAAAATGGATAGGGAAGTTTGACACGTGTGGCATCTTGGAGAAGCCCAAATAGGGCTAACGTCTTGCTTATGGAGGTTGTATTTGCCCTAAAAGGGGATAACGTCACCCTAGAAAGGGGATGATGTCTCACCTTTTTCTTTATTAGGGTTTCATTTAAACATTTTAATGTAAAACAATATGATTTTAGTATTTTGGTCTTGTTGACCTTTTTCATGACCTAAAAAGTAAAATTAGGTCATGGTATTGTATAAATTGAGGGTTTTTACCTTCATTTTTTCATCATCTTTCACTCACTCATTAGTGAGGTCTGAAATTTGTGCTATCTTTGGACTTCTTGGCTGAAATTGTGAGGCACACTTATTGAAGGAAGACTTTTTTGGACTTTTATTGGCATTTTGGCATTTCTCTTGGTGGAAGGTATTACAACTAGGGTTTGATATATGATTTCTTGGTTAAATGTAAGTGAGGATTCCGAATTTTTTGGTGGCCCTGTCGATGGGCACTTTCTGAAAAAATATTTTTCTTAAGCCGTGATTGGCTTTCCATTCATTGTAAATATCACTTTTTCTTTTTATTTCTATTTGAATAAGTGACCCCATAGCCCTAGGATAAGACACTGAAGCTTCTTGTTCTTGGCAACTCACAGGGAGCATGTCATCCCTTGTGGAGCCAATGTTATCATATGAAGTTGTCATGGATCACTTTTCCCCTTAGGTTGTAATTTTTTCTCTTTAGTCTTTAGTTTTTTTGTTTTTTTTCCCCTTTGTGTTTTGCTTAGGATAGTCTAAAGAAATAAAATTTTGGGTTTTGGTTCACATTTTTGGCCTACACTTATGGTTCATAGACTAGTTCATTTTGTGGTTTATGTCTTTGACTCATCACTTAACTTGACATTAAGCACTATCGACCCCATGACCCCAACAACCTGACAAGTCACTCCATCCACTCATGCTCTTTATCATTTCCACTAGTCTATCCCTATGCTCGTTAAGGAGTCAAATCAAATTTTGAAAAGGGCACTTCCAACTCACTAGGAATTTTCATAGCGCACCTTTTTACTTCATCTCGTTACCATCATTCGCCATCATCAACTGATGTCATGTCTTTTATTGTTTTCATCACCCTTGTTGTTAAAAGGAATATTAAGATTTGGTCATTTATGAGGTTCTAACTATTTACCAATTTGAAATCTTCCTCCTAATCTCGGTGCTTCTGAAACACTAGTCCAGACAGAGTTGCAGATTACGCTACGGGATTGACTATTCGAGGTGAATTGGAGGATGAGGTAGATGTAACCACTCCATATGTTGCTACAAATATTCCACTTATCATCCATAATGCCCAGGTACTTCATGAGCCTTTTCAGCTTCTTTGAAGAGCATTAAGATATCTTTGTCTTATCTTTTGGTAGTACCTCACGCTACAAGATACGAATTCTCCCACCAACCAGCCTCTCTACCTCTTATGCCACACACTCCATAGCCATTTTCACACTGAATTTTCCCTTCACTGGAACTCAGGCCATTTTCTTCATAATTTAAGCGCCCAACCTTGGCTCTTATTACCCATAATGTGCTACTGAATTGCTAGACTACACTACAGATCCCCTGTTCTAGCGCTGGAAATTCCCTATCAAACCTTTGTTATCCTCTATTCTCACAGTTCCAACAGTTAGCTCCCCGTTTTTCACCGAGTCATGTTATAATTTCATCTCACAAGTCTACTTGTAGTGAGGATTTAGGATCCCCTGTGTTTTTAAAATCTTTGAGGACCTTGTATGGTGGCTTAATGACAGACTAAACTTGAACAATGCAGTTTCCCTTCATACCTTCTCTTAGAGTATCTTTTCATCATTTTTAAACCATCACACCAGTCTATTGTTAATCCAGAAGTGAGTTGGAGGAAATCCCTAAATGAACAATTAAGGATCACCTTCAAAACTCAAATACCTTTGCCTATGTTTGGTTTCTTTACCCCTCATAGCATTTCAGTCTTTTGATCCCCTACTTCTATCCATGGATACACCTCAAAAGCAGAAGTCTCACAAGGGGGGACTGTGGTCAGGACTGAACCTTCTGACATGCACATGTTTGATGTTGATCCTATGGTCAGGGAAACCCTGATTTTGAGGTATCTAAGGCCACTATTGCAGAATCCACTGAGATACCCAACACTGGTGAGAGGTGGTTCAAATCCATGATCCTCAATGCAACCTTTTCCAAGGATTTCCTTAAGCCAGACTATTAGAAAGACAATTTGTCTAAGGGAGTTCCTAGGAGCCACCTGGTTGAGGGTTTTGATCAAATGTTGAAGATTATCCAGAGATATTTCACATGTGAGGGTATATTTAACATGATATACCAGTATCACATAAGACTCTTGCTACATTTCACTGGAAAGGATTCAATGAATATCCCTTTTTATCTGTTAAGAAGTATGGGATATATTTTTGATAGAGTCTAACCCAAGTCCAAGGCTGTGGACACTAGTTTTTTCCACTCTGGGTTGATCAGGATGTTGGTTATGGAAGAGTTAAAGAAAAGGAGAATTTCTTGGGAACAATTCATTGTCTCTTCCAATATGCAGCTATATATAGCCTCTACCCCTCAGTCCAGGATGCAGAGCCCTTTTCTATCTAGTAGTGTTGCCCCAGCAAGAACAAGCAGGAAGAAAAAAAGAAAACCTACTACCCAATACAAAGAAACTCCTAAGGAAATTTAAGAAGAAGAGATGGAGGTTCATCACTCCCCACAAAGAGAATTTTCACCTCCTCCTGCACCTGAATTGGAAGAAGTTCCTTCATCGACCAAAACCACAACCAAGAAGGGGAGGAAATTGCATTTCCCTTCACTTGCTCTAGCAACTAAGACCAGATTCAGGAGGCCTTTTACTAGATCATCAACCCACAAAGAAGTTCTTGAAGCATAATTCATACCCAAGTCTTCATTCCCAAATAAATTTAAAGGTAAAGGTGACTCCATTGAGGAGCCTATTGAGGTTATAGCCAAAGCCTTTCTTTAATGGAAAGATACAGGTAAAGGTAAATCCATTGAGAATCCTATTGAGGTTATCAACATCAACACTCCCCCTGACAATCCCACTTTCAAAATATTGATTAGACAACTCATGGATGATAGAAAGGAAGTTTCCCATTTGAAGGCAGCAAGCTTGACTGATAGAAGAAATATGAAGGAGCTCATGGACATGTACAATGAAACCCTTGATTTGGAAAAGTTTACAACAAGAAGATTCTTTCCTCTTCATAGGCAACTTAATACTTTGTATAGGAAAAACAAAAAAATTCAATACCAAAACAAGAAGCTCAAGGAAGAATTGAAGCCCTTCAAGAATGATTTGGCTTAGAGGAACTTAAATGTTCTAGTACAAGCTGCAATAGAAAGAGATGAACCTGTAGTAGAGAAGAGTACCCCTGCTAAATAAAGATATTTTTCCATGACAGAGGGAAGGTCTCTTGCAACAAGGAGGAGTTCTTGTTGGCACAGGGGTAGACCCAGGGGTCAATGCTACAACAACGCACCAACAAAACCCTAACTACCGGCCCTTTCGGCAACACCTACGAAGCAAATGAAGTCTCACCCGAGGTAGAGGCAGGGGTGGTTGCAGGACTCAGATGTCTGAAACCTTAGTTGGGACATAGACCTGTGATTCTAACACTTAACATAGAACTTAGTAGTTAATCTTCATCAATATTCAGTCTTATTATACTTCACATATAGCACAGAGCATCACAACATTTACTTAGATATAAGATCTTTTAGCACTTAGTAAAAGTAAACAGATCAGATCCTGCAGATCAATACAAAGCATATTCATACATATTAGAGCTTACATTCATTCATAGCTCATAATCACAAAGCATAAATATATCTATCTAAACACATCAAAGCACTTAGCAAAGGAAGAGACAAGAACATCAAGTCGAGACATAGAGCACAACACACAAATTTACCATGGTTCACCCCCACCCTGGAGCTAAGTCCACAAAGTCTTCTTCTTTATTAATGTCTTCAATTGGTTACAACTTAAAGCCTCCAAACCTTACTGCGCACAGAACAGAAGATCTGTGCAGCTCACTAGATTCTTATTCCTTGCCTTACAACACAAAGCCTTCTACAGTCTCTCATAGGGACTTGCACTCAGCTCTGCAAGTCTTACACAAAATGCACAAAGCCTTACAATACTTGATCACATAGATCCAACTTTTAGCACTTTATCCAATTTGCACTAAGCAATCACCAAGTGCACTAAGCAACAACTTCTCTACTACTTCTTACATTGCCTATCTATTTATACATTACAAAAGTGGGCCTAAGCGTGGGTGAACCCACGGGCTAAAATCCCTTCCCCATTACATTAACCCAAAACCCTAAAAGGACCCAAAAAGGGGTCTATCTTCCATGATTTCCGCTTCGTGTTGTGCTCCATCTTTGACAAGCTATCGAAGTCCCAAAAATGGTCAAATATGACCAAGTGTTCCTCAAAACTTGGTCAAGGGCCAATAGGCCCCCAACACTCACCTGTGACTCGTCCCGATTCACTCAGGTTTGGGTAACTCTGTCTCAAAGGTCTCGGGCTACTTCGACTTGTCTCTGTGCTACTTCTTCTTGCTCAGAAAAATTCTGAACAACTGCTTCGCTGATAGGTCCTTTTAGTTGCTTCTCAACTGTAGCAACTACTTGTTCAAGTAGTGTTCCTTGGCCTTCAATTTCTTCAAACAATAGGTAGGCCGCTCTTGGATCGGCTGGAGTTTCTGGGTGAATTCCATCACTCTGTCTGTGTGGTAAGAATGATTTTATGGGCAGTGCGTTGTTCCTGGGATCTCTTCATCCTCTTGATGGGTGACAGGAGCTTGAGTTGCGACTGTACTGTATCGGCTTGCTTCTTTGCTTCCTGGAGTTGGGACTCCAATTTCTTCAACTCTGGGTCTTTAGATAGTTGTTCATATATCTGTGTTCTTTTGCTACTTAGTTGTTTACATTATGTAGCAAGTGTTTTAATCCTCTCGACTGCGTTCTAAGCATTCAATTCTCGCTGGTCGCGCACTTCTTGCGGAGTCTGTGGTATGGTCTGAAGCTCTAATTCCATGACCCTTTATTGAAGTTGTTGAATAACTTTAGCCAACTTCGTCACTTGGTGCTCTATGGGATCTTTAGCCTTCTGCTCTAAGTCGATGACATAGTGAAATGCTCTGTTGAATGCTTCTTCAATTCCTATCTTCTTTGCGAGTAGCTGCTCTTTCTCTTTTTGGATCTTCGCCCTGTCTTCTTCAAATTTTTCTTGGAGAGAATTCTTCTCTTGTTGCGCGGTTCGACATTGTTCAATAAGTTTCTCCTGTGATTTATTTAGGGCCTAGGTGGCCTGTTCTTTTTCTTCCTAATCACGTCAAAGGCATACTTAGACTGTATCAACAATCTTGCAGAGCTAAACTAATTCATCTCCCACTTCTGTTGTTCCTTCTGGCAGAGGTGTAGTAGAGGTTGCTTGGCTAGACTGGAGTGCTTGTTGTACTCCCTGGAGTGTGATCTCAATCTGGCTATACATTTGTTCTTGCTTCGCCTCCTACTTCTCTATGATTTCCTTTGAAGCATCATTGACTGCTACAACAATGAAATCAAAATCATCCAACATGAGGGAAGTTCGTATCTTGGTTACAGGGGTTCTTGGTTTCTTTCTAGAGGAAGATTTCAGAGGTGAGACCTTCCTTTTCTTCGATGAGTATTCTTCATCCCAAGGCAGTGGTACTTCAACTCTTTGGGTTTCTGTACCTTCTTCATCATCACCTGCTTCATCTGGTGTAATGGAAGCCGTCCTTATAGATAGGTTGTCAACATCCCGGACTTCTTCAGTCTTCTTCGTCGACTTTGCTTTCTACTTTCATGAACGTTGATCCATTTGTTATGGCGTGGTCCAATGGTCTGGTAGTGATATTTTAATTCTTTTCTTCCCATTCAAGGCGGAAGTCGAATGGTTCTATCGGTCCAACGGCTATATTTCTTCACCACGACGAAGTGCCATATGTCGTTGTTCTGGTATCCCGATGAAGCTCAATTCCTGTGATTTTTCCTTCTGCAAATTTCCCTATGGAATCTTGTGTAACTTTTCAATCTTGGATCTATTCTTACTTAGTTTCCTAGCCTTCTTCCCAGTGAGCTTCGTCTCGGTCATCCTTTTTTCATTCTGATCCTTATCCTCTCTCAACATAGTCACTTCGTGATGCTGAGATTCTTTTTTCAGATCCAAGGGTAATACATCTTCTTCATATGGATTAGGTATTTCGGTCTTCTGTGGTTACTCTAATGCACTTATATCTTCAACATCCAAGTCCCTGGTGTTTAATATCTTAGATCTGTTCTCTTGTTCTTCCATCAAGTAGGTGATCTTTCTAGTCATAAATTCCATGATTTCTTGCTTCTTTTGTTCTAGGGATTCCTTTTCTTCTTTTCTTTGGATCTGGTCTTTTTCAATCCAGATCTTGCCTAAAAAAGCTGTAAATGGGGCATAGTCCTCAATAAATTTAATAACTTCAAATTCTTCCTCCGTCGAAGCTCCATGGGTACTCATAGCTATCCGGGTAATCCTGCCGCATAGGGTTACCATTTTTCCTTTAAACTATGATATTTTTCCTAGTGAAGGAACCATAACAGGCCTTCATAGGGTTTCCCAAGTACTTTCTGTCATAATGTTCATCTATGTTCCCTCATCCAGAGCATAGTCAATGTCGAAGTCTCCTATTCTTACTTCGATTTTCTCCTTTTCTTTGAAGATCTCTGACAAACTTGCATCTTTATGTTCATCCAGGGTTTCTTTCATTTTCAGCAACATAATCTTTGATTCTTTCTGGGGTTATTCTATAATATTAGTCTCTTGATCTCCTTCGGGGTTTGTTTTCTCCCTATTCAGCTTTTCAAGTCTAGCAATCATTCTAGGGCAATCCAGTACTTCATGGTCCATAGCCTTACAATATAGGCAACTAGGGTCTCTCCCAGGGAATTCCTTAGCAAGATGTCCTGGTCTTCTGCAACTGTAACAAAGAGCTAATCCTCTCTTTCTCTTCAATGATCCCCAACTTTTCTTATACTTCACGCTAGGATCATAATGGCGAACCTGCAAAAATTTCTTTCTAGGATCGCATCCATTGGTTAGTCCAAAAATTCTTTCTATGCATATGTATAACATATCTATCATTATTCTTATCAGATCTATTCATATTGAACGTTCTATCATCTAATAATGCCATAGTTTTCAAGCTAGGAAAAAATATATCAAGCATACCTAAATCCATACTTTAGAAACAAAAATTTTCACCTCTTTTACTTCTACAGGGCATAAAGCTTAACTATTCTTACCTTTATTGGAGCACAGAGCTTACAGATCTTACTTATTTTCTTCATTATCAGCCTATTTTCTTGTAGATAGGAATTTTTTCCTTCAGATCTGTCCTTCCTTCTTCAGCACAGATCTTTTTAGATCAAGTGGATCACTGCACACTAGGGCATAGATCCATGCATAGAGATTTTACAATTTCAGGACGAATCTTTGCACAAAGCTTCTTCTGCTCAGTTCCCAGCAATCACAGTTTCAGGTCCCGGTAACGAAACCATTTGTTGGAACAGGGGCATACCTAGGGTTCAACGCTACAACAACATACCAACAAAAGCCTAACTATCGGCTTTTTCGGCAACACCTATGAAGCAGATGAAGTCTCACCCGAGGTAGAGGCAGGGGTGGTTGCAGGACTCAAATGTCTGCAACCTTAGCTGGGACACAGGCCTATGAGTCTAACACTTAACATAGAACTTAGCGATTAATCTTCATCAATATTCAGTCTTATTATACTTCACAGATAGCATAGAGCATCACAACATTTACTTAGATCTAAGATCTTTCAGCACTTAGTAAAAGTAAATAGATCAGATCCTATAGATCAACACTAAGCGTATTCATACATATCAGAGCTTACATTCATTCATAGCTCATAAGCACAAAGCATAAATATATCTATCTAAACACATCAAATGACTTAGCAAAGGAAGAGACAAGCACATCAAGTGGAGGCACAGAGCACAACACACATATTTACCGTGGTTCAACCCCACCCTAGGGATACGTCCACAAAGTCTTCTTCTTTATTAATGTCTTCAATCAGTTACAACACAAAGCCTCCAAACCTTACTGCGCACAGGACAGAAGATCTGCGCAACTCGCTAGATCCTTCTTCCTTTCCTTATAGCACAAAGCCTTCTACAGTCTCTCACAGGGACTTGCACTCAACTTTTCAAGTCTTACACAAAATGCACAAATCCTTACAATACTTGATCACACAGATCCAACTCTTATCACTTTAGCCAACTTGCACAAAGCAATCACCAAGTGCACTAAGCAACAACTTCTCTACTACTTCTTACATTGCCTATCTATTTATACATTACAAAAGTGGGCCTAAGGACGGGTGAACCCATGGGCCAACATCCCTTCCCCATTACATTAACCCAAAACCCTAAAAGGACCCAAAAAGGGGTCTAGCTTCCATGATTTCCACTTCGCGTTTTGCTCCATCTTTGAAAAGCTATTGAAGTCCCAAAAATGGTCAAATATGACCAAGTGTTCCTTAAAACTTGGTCAAGGGCCAAAAGTGCTATATTAAGGAAGTAGATGAAGGGTATGACATATCCAGTTTTGAGGGTTGTTTCTTTTACAAGCTTGAAGTGTTCAGGGAGGTAGAATATTTTCACCTATACATAAATTTACAGGCTCCTATTCCACCAGCTAAGATTTTTTGTGTTTTTGAAAAGTGGTTGCATCACACAGAAAAACACAAAGATTTCGTAGCACCTGGCACTATGGAATCACCTACACAGAATTCTCTATGACTGCGCTACCAAAGGCACTACGGAATTTGCAGAGCATCTTTTCAAAAAGGTGATATGGAATCTGCAGAGTAGCTTTTCAAAGGGGCGCTATGGAATCTGTACACGAGTTTACAGGAAGGCGCTACAAAATCACCTATCCAAGCACAAGAAGGGCGCTACAGAATCTGTAGAGAAGTTATAGGAAGGGCACTATAGAATCTGTAGAGCATTTATAGGAAGGCTCTATGGAATTGGCTACCAAATGGTGCTACAAATTGGCCATTACATTCAAAGGTTTGAATTCATGACTCCTTCTTGACTTTGATGATGTGGAGGGAACCAAAGATCAGCAAGTGGCAGTTGGGGATCAACATATGAGCTTGAAGGACACATGGCACTAGAGAAATATGCGCCCAATCTGCAAGACATATCATTCAATGTTTGTTAGAGTGGTTTCCAACATGGATCCTTAATTTTAACAGTTTTTTAGATCTGTTGGTACAGATGTTTTTATTGTAGTTTTTTGTGGAGAATCCTAGGATAAGAAGGCCATCTTGCACCTCTAGTTGTTGCCTACTATTTTTTATTATAAATGCATCTGAGGAATGATTTGAGAAGTTCGAATGGTTGAGAAGAGCTCCCTTTTTGTAATATTTTGACTAAGCAGAGTTGTTCTCTGGTTATGTATGAGATTTGAGACATTTTCATCAATAGATGTCAATTTCCTTTCATCATATTGTTTCCTCTTATTCTGAAATGATCATGATTGGATGATCCATATGGCATGTTTTGGTTGTGTTATAATGGATGTTTGATTATAATTCTTCTATGAATGTTTTCAGTGTTTTAAACATTAAGTTCAAGAAGTTCTTGTGACTGAGTTTTTCTTCTCTTGGCTGCTTGAAGGCCTGATGCTTATAGCAGACCTATCCACCTTCCTCACTAAGTCTTCCTTATATTCAACTTTACCCTTAAGTCACTGACTGAAGTTAATAAAAACCTCATTTTCTTATGCATGCTATCCCATATTTCTGTGTTAAAACATTCCTATGCTGAGTTTTGTCCATTTCACCTTTAATCACTAATTTACATTCATAAACCTTTTGATGGGTATTGGTCTTATCCTCTTGCAATATGAGGGTGATTCGCAATGCTAACATATACAATTACAAAATCATCTATAAATTGCTTGAATACATCATTCATCACACACATGAATGTTGTCGGAGCATTTCAAATCCCAAACGACATAACTAACTGCTCAAGCAATCCTTGTTTGGTCTTAAAGGTAGTTTTCCATGCATCTTGTTCTGCAACCTTGATCTAATGGTATCCACTGTGCAAATCCAACTTAGTGAAATTAAAAACATTATTTAATTGATCAAGTAAATAATCTATATTAAGAAGAGGGTATCGATTATTCACCATGATTTTGTTTAAGGCTCGATAATCAACACACATTCTCCATGTGCCATCCTTTTTTGGCACCATCACGATCGAAGAACCACAAGGAGATGAACTGGTTCTGACGAACCCTTGATCCAAAAGTCATGTCCCTGATTTTTTATCTATTTCATCTCTACAACTGACATCTTGTACATGCCCACATTAAGAAAAGGAGAATCTTGTTGAAGATGTATTTCATGTTGGATTTCCCTCTTAGGAGGTAATCTGTTTGGTTCCTCAAAGATGTCATCATACTTAGAAACAATATCAATTAATTCTTTCTTATGAGAAGGATCAAATCCTTGGAAGGCGTCTGATGTTCCGAAATCCTTTTACCTTTCGACCATGAGTACATATCTCTTATTAGTGTTTATGAGTCTCTTCATTTGTCCTACACTAACAAGTGTTGTGTTTACCTTCATGTTGTGGGCTCTAACAATATATTCCACTCTCCTTTTAGTAAGGTGATATTTATTCTCATGACGAAAGAAGACTTCTTTTCTATCATAAATATAAGGACTCGCTAGCACTATGCCACATATATCAAGTGATACAACATCGAAATCCACTTCATCAACCAACTTTGAAGTAATAGCAAATATGACCCTACACTGCTCAGTGACATTAAGTTTTTCTTTATCACATACCCAACCAAGAGGATAAGGCTTTGGATGTGGTTTAGTTTCAAGACCCATATTTTTGACAACTGCTTCAGATATCAAGTTTACTTGGGAACCCAGATCAAATAATGTATCTATCTTAGTGTGCTTAGATACAAATCTTATATGAAATAATTCATTCCTCTTTCTTTCATCATCATGAGATTCATTATTGGAATTTGAATTAGCGTGAAGGGAATATTTACCTTGTACTCCAACTGTTGTGATCTTTTCCTCGTCTTTTGAATCGGAACCAATATCTTGTTGCACTGTAGCAACGGTCTTTGTCTTCCCCTTTCCACCAAACTGTTTCGGTCTTTTCTATGGATGTAATTTCCAACAGTGTTCATCACGTGACCATTCTTCTTGCAATGAGTGCAAGATGGATTTCCTTCTTCCCTCTTTACAGTGGCGGTATTTTTGTCCTTCCTTTGAAAATTTCCTTTAAATTGCTTATGTGGGAATTTGGAAGATTTCTTTGTGGGATGTTCTTGAACATGCTTTCCCATGTTCTCAAGGTGAGTGGATTGCACACAAGATTCATCAAGATCGGTGGGGTTAAATAGTAGTAAAGTATGATGAATATAACTGTGAAATGCACCAATATACTTCATTAAATTCTGATAAGAATCTAAAGGAATGTTTAATGCAAGAGATTTCTTCCTAAATTCTTCCATGAAACTTTGTATAGTTTGACCTTTACTTTGTCTTAAAGTTTTCCATTCCATCATTTCTTTATGTAAATAACCCAATGGGTAAATTTGTTTCCTTATTGTTGATTTAAATTTCAACCATGAGGAAATAATATTACCACACTTACATATGCCTGAAGTTTTCTCTCCCACCATACGAGAGCAGTGCCTTCCAACTGAAGAGAGGAAAATTACACTTTAACTTCCTCTTCATCAATCTATTGAACAAAAAAATATACTTCAACCCATCGGATCCAATTATCTAGCTTTTCAGGATTAGAATCTCCATTATACATAGGTAAAGCAAATTTTACATCAAGGTTTAATAATGGTTTCTTAAAAGAATATTTATGGCTAGAATGATGAGAAGGATGAGAATGACCATAGGAAGAAGAGATAGAACTCGATGGTGAAGATGGAGGCTCAGGGGGGTCTCCTCCATCCCCTTGATTCACTGAAGCATTTCCATCCGATGATGTTTCCTTTTTCTTCCCTTTCTTTGCCATTATCTTCTCATAATCTTCATACATTTTCTCGACCATATTTGACATGCGATAGAATACCATATGGAAGTTTTTCTCTTGTTCATCACACTTATCCTCTTCATCCATTTTCTTCCTTCGGGATGCATGACCAACTTTGGGGTTGAAAGTCTTAAGTGTTCCTTCACTCTGTTTATGCTTGGCCCTAGTAAGCATTCACACTCAACAATTCAAGTCAAAGATGACTTCTTTGATACCAACATGATCCAAGATCTTTTCATTGATGTGACTTATTAAAAAATTGTACTAAATGAGCATAAATTGAAGTGCACCATAAAGAAGGAAAAGCTCAATAATAAAGAGACATAAGCATCAAATATGAACACAAAAAACTTGATAAAGGAGTTTGTCCCTGATGGACTACGTCTCCAGGTCCTGATCTCAAATGGGTAGGAATTTTTATTAACTCAACAAATGAATTTGGAAAAATACATAAGCATACCTCATTCTGGAACTAAGCTGCAGAAGTTTAGCTTAGATTAGAAAAAGGACAACACCATTGAATTCGTGGCATCAAATTACCCAAAAATGATTGTCTCCATGCCTCAATATGACTCTGCGACTCCCAAGCCCATGATAAATCTCCTCTTGGTTTCTGTGCCTGCAACCTGCAATTAATTCTCTATCCTTTCCTCGAAAATCATGCCCAGTCGTAGCATCAAGCACCCTCCTCCTACATTGGGTAAATCCCATATTTAAATAAAATCGTGGGCGGATTTTACCAACGAAGCTCGTTGGCCTAACGGTTAGTGGATGGCTTATTAAATTTTATGGTTGGGGAGGTCCCAGGGTCAAGATCGCGGGCCTCCTCTTTTGGTGTGATGTTACAACCATATGTTATATTAAATCCCACGCAGATTTGGTGGAGTACTCTAAGTATGGAGGAATAGTGGAACTGTCATTGTATTTGGTGGAGAGTGGATCCGTTGCTATATTTAGTGGAAAAGGGGTTGGTCATTGGCCAACCCTTTTTTTTCGAACTTTTGGTTTCTAGACCTCATTGGGCATTTTCCCGTTGCCACGTGGAAGCTCGTGACTGGGCCACGTGGTGGCCATTTATTGGTCCACATCACCACATTGCACAGTCATGCCATGTCACCCTTGCTACATCAGCTTGCCACATCACCTTCCAGGTGGCTGTACAATTTACCATGTGGTTGTATGGACTTCCACATGGCGCTTTTCCATTGGTACATGGATTGACCAGAAAATGCCAAAAATGAGTGACATGTGGAATTTTCTGGTGCTGCCACATCATCATGTTGACATCATCATGACATGTGTCACCCTCTACATGTTCCATGTACCCTGTATGGACACTCAAGTCATCTGTACTGATGTTGATGTCAGTAGTACGGATGTTGACTCATCCCTGTTGACTGGGCTAGGTTGACCAAAACTTTGACAACAAATATCTTTTGATGCGTAACTCCGTTTGATGAGTCGTTTAATTTGTTGGAAATCTTGAAATGTGTTCTTCGCGATGATGCCAATTTCACTAAGTTTTGTGGACTTTTATTTTTTTCCCTTTCTCTGTCTATTGAGGCCATTCTAATCTTCTTGAGGTGCTTCTATGAATTCTGAGTTATCGTTAGACTTCTCTGGATCCTTTTTGGATCACGCCTTCCCACTGAGAGTTTTTTGGACCACCAAAATATTTCATCAATCAACATATAAGTGAGGGAAGAGTTCCCTCACCTTGTCTATCTCAATCCATTTTTCCTTTCTTGGATGTGTGCCCTTTAATCCCACTCGAAGATAATCAACATCACCTCTACGTGAAGTCATCATCCTTTTGTCTAGGATGATATCTTCCTTCAATGCATCCAAGTTCTCAAGAGAAAACGCATCAGCTAAAGGTATCAAAACTTCCTCACCTTGATCCATGATCATGGGAGGCTCAAAAAGTTTCAAGTTTTCCACATTTACAACCAAGTAGATCTACATATATAGAGGAAGATCTAGACGAAAATCATTGGTGTCACTTTTCTCCAAAATAGTGAAGGGTCCATATTGGATGGGCTTGAATTTCTTACCTTCACTCTTCAACTTCTCCTTGCTGATGTGAAGCCATACTTGGTCTCCAACCTGGAATTGATGATCAACCATGTGCTTATCATGGTGAGCCTTATACTGTGCTTGAATTTTCTCCAACTGTTCCTTGACTACTTGGTGTACTTTTTGGATCCTTTGAATGAACTTGCGAGCCATGTATTCATTTATTTCTTCATTGGAATCAACATCTTTCCCATACATCAAGTCGAAAGGGACCTTAGGAAAATAACCAAAACATGTCTTGAATGGCGAACACTGAGTATAAGAATGTAAGTCTCGATTGTAAGCATGTTGTTCATAGGGTATCTGTTCATCCCACAACTTGGGATGCTTGCTGCAGTAGCCTCGAAGCAAAAGTACCATTGTTTGGTTAACAACCTATGTTTGTCCGCTAGTCTGTGGATGGAAAGAATTTCTCCTCTTTAACTTGGTGTCCATAATTCTCCACAAGTTTGTGAAAAATTCTCCAAGTAATCAAGTATCTCGATCTGAGATGATGGATGTGGGTAATCCAAAGTGAACCCAAACATACCGAAAGAAGATACTAGCAGTCTACTCAACAATGATCTGCTTTTTACATGGCATCAAGATACACATCTTGCTAAACCTATCCACTACTACATACAAATAGTCATGACCCCTTTTCGACATTGGTAAATACCCTACAAAATCCATGGAGATACTCTCCCATGGATGGGATGGAACAGGAAGTGGTGAGTATAGCCCCGTGTTATCCCTTGACCAAGTTTTAAAGAATACTTGGTCATATTTGACCACTTTTTGGACTGCGACAACTTGGCAAGGAAGGAGCGCAACGCGAAGTGGAAAGTAAGGAAGCAAGGCCTATTTTTGGGTCCATTTTAGGGTTTTGGGTTGATGTAACGGGAAAGGGATGTCGGCCCATGGGGTTACCCACGCTTAGGCCCATTTTGTAATCTATAAATAAGCAATGTAAATAGAGTAGAAGAGGGAGAAAAGGCAATACATCTATGTGATGTATAACTGGAAGCTTAGTGCTAGTAACTAGATCTGTGTGATCAGATGTATCTTAGAGTGCTCTGTGCATGAGATCAGAAATATAAGTGCAAGTTGTTGTAGTCTTGTGTTGAAGAGCAAGGAAGAAGGATCTAGCGAGCTGTGCAGATCTTTTGTCCTGTGCGAAATAAGGGTCATTGAAGCTCTGTGTTGTAACTGCTTGACCAAGAGAATATAAAGAAGACTTTGTGGACGTAGCCCCAAGGTGCAGGTGAACCATGGTAACTGCGTGTATAGTGCTTTGTGTTTTTCTCTAATGTGTTTATCTCTTTCTTGGCTAAGTGTTTGATGTGATTAAGTAGATCTAGTTATGCTCTGTGCTGATGATATATGAATGAATGTTAGATATGATATATAAGATGCTTAGTGCTTGATCTGTTGAATCTAACCTACATTCATGTGGCTAAGTACTGAATCATCTTTAGTATAAGTATTCACTGCGATGCTCTGTGCTATCTGTGAAGTACCAAATGGGTTAAATCTTGATGAAGGATCTATGCTAAGTTCCCTATTAAAGATATAATCAAAGATCAGTGTCCTAGCTAAGGTTGTAGACATCTAAGTCCTGCAACCACCCCTGCCTCTACTTCGGGTGAGACTTCATCTACTTCGCAGGTGTTTCCGAAAGGGCCGGTAGTCAGGGCTTTGTTGGTGCACTCTTGAGCATTGAACTTTGGGTCTGCCCCTATGCCAACAAATGGTTCCATTGCCAGGACAAGAACTGTGATTGCTGGGAACAAAAGAAGAAAAATATTTGTGTGAACTAAGACATGTGCGTAGATCTGTTGCCCTAGTGCGCAGTATTCTACTTGACCTACAAAGCTTTGCGCCAAGAAAAAGAGGTCAGATCTGAAGGGAAAAGGTCATATCTACAAGAAAGAGGTTGATACCGAAGAAAATAAGTGATATCTGAATGCTCTATACCCTAAGAAAAGTGAAAGTGGAAACTTTTGAAAGAAAAAGGCCAGATATGCAGAAACAAGGTAAGATCTGTAAGCTTTGTGCTCTGATAACGGTAAGAATAGTCAAAAGTTTTTAGATTTGAAAGCTTTGTGCTTTGTAGAAGTAAGATAAGTGAAGTTTTTTGTTTCTAAAGCATGGATCTAGGTATGTGTTGTTCCTTAGTTTATGTTTTTAGGCTATAAAACATACCGTCAAGGCATCCGTAAATGATTTAAAGAAATGATTTGGGAATAAGGAATCAAAGAAAGATCAGAGCAGATTCAGTTTCTCAACTGACGGCAATTTGATTATAACCTGAAAATCCGTCAATCATGGACATTCTATTAGCCCCTACTACTTTTTCAAGAACATGGTCCATTTTAGGTAGAGGATAATTATCTTTGAGAGAAGTTTTATTAAGATTCCTGAAATCAACACACAGTCTGATTTCCCCATTTTTCTTTCTAACTGGGACCAAATTAGCTACCCAATCAAAATATCTAAGGGGTACAATTATCTTAGCGTCAAGAAGTTTTTTGACTTCTCGTTCGATGACAGGTAATAAAATAGGGTTAAATTGTTAGAGTTTTTGTTTGAAAGGTTTGACACCTGGTTTGAGAGGTATTTTATGTTCAATTACAGAAGTGTCATATGTTTTCAATTCTTCGTACGACCATGCGAAAACATCTTTATATTTTCTTAACAACTCCATGTATTTATTTTTGTTTTCTGTTGATAAATATTTGGATAGTTTAACCATTCGGGGGTTTTCTTCAGTTCCTATATTACAATCTTCGACCTCCTCTGGTTGGGGTTGTAGAGTAGTTTTAGAAGGGATATCATCTTGATTAAAAAGTCTTTCCAAAGGGATTAGACCCTTGGGGATTTGGTTGTTCTTGAGAACAAGCATTCGGTGGTTTGCAATTTTATCGTGAAATTCTTTAGAATCCTCCCCTTCTTGCATGATCCAAATAGGATCATTTTGATTTTCCTGATCGGTACACGTTTCTGTGAATTCATCTAATGATTCTAGAAACTTTTGAAGCTTCTCATCATCTTCAAAAACCTACCAATGTTGTATATTATTTGGTATTGAAGGGAGATGTCTCATTTTTATATGATATTTTAAATTAAAAGCAGTCGGGGGTTTAAAAGTTGATGCAGCTTTAGCTAAAGCATCATCCTGTTGATTTTTGGATCTTGGGACGAAATGAAAATTCACATTTGTGAAGAAGTTCTCTATTAAATCCCAGACACAATTCCTATAGGACCGTAATCTAGGATGCTTAGCCTAATACTGCCGATTCACCTATTTTATAATTAACTCTGCGTCACCAAATACTTCGAGTTTCTTAATTTTCATCTTTCTAGCAGCTTCTAGTCCTAGCACTAAAGCTTCATACTCGCATACATTGTTTGTACAATCTACATTCCACTGGATCCTATATGAAAAAGGAATAACAAATTGATCATTGGGAGCCATAAGAAGTGCTCCTTCCCTAGCTCCAAGATAGGAGGAAGCACCATCAAAATACATTTTCCATACGCCAGTACTATATACATTTTTCTTTATTTCTTTTTTTTCAATTTTTTCTTCTATACATTTATCGTCTACATCCACTTCAAAATCGTCATCTAAAGATAATATACAATTTCCTAAATCTTGGTCGGAAATATAAACTGGATGATTGTTGGGGTTGTTTGGGTCACCTACAGTAAATGCCAACCTAGTCTCTCTGTAAAGACAAGTGAATTGGCCTCCGAAAACTGGAATTATATCATAAGTCATATCTAGTTGGAGAGATCCTCCAAGCTTGGTGCCCCATGATCTAGATAATAGCATACCATACTTTGGGGGAATGTCAGCGACTACTACATCCATAAGAATACTTTTAACAGGTATTTGAGCCAAACCCACCACTAGGTCTTTAATCATACCTATGCATTTTACTTTCCTCGAATCAAAAGAATATAAATCACCATAGGATATTGTGATTTCAAGACCAAGTTTTTCCATTATTGCCTTTCGCATAACATTATGGGAAGCTCCAGAATCCAACATACAGTTATGGAGAAGGTGATCAAACAGGGTTAATGTAATATAAAAAGGATCCACGGTGTCTCTTGCACCTTCGACGTGTGGACCAAAGACTAAGATAGGTTTGTCATCCTCTAAATTAATAGTGTCAGCCTGGCTTTCATCTTCAGAAAAATTAATCATTTTGGCGATTTTTTTTCTGTATACGGGATTTTTAGCTAACTCAACAAGGGGAATAGGAATTTTGATTTTATTTATTTCGTTTTCCAAATTGAAGTTTCCTAGAGCCTTGTCATTTTCGATGTTCAGGGCTTCCATACTTTTCTTTTCAGTTTTACGTTGAAATGTGACCTTGTTTTCTTTTATAGGAGTTTGTGTCTTCACAGGGAGTGTTCCTACTGGTTCTGACTATACAGGTTGTGTATCAACTGTGTTTCTTTTTGCAGACTGTTTATCTGCAACTTTTGGAGTTACCTCATCGGTTTCGTTTCTTGGCAAATTCTTTTTTGTCGGAACATTTGGGAGATTTTTATTTCTTGGTCCCAAATTATATTTTCCCTGTAGTTCAGCAATAATATCATCTGCAATATTTTGATATGTGAAATCATTAGTCATATTATTGCTAACCTGTTCTTCCAATGTACTT
Source organism: Picea engelmannii (assembly GCA_009831015.1). Classification (NCBI taxonomy): domain Eukaryota; kingdom Viridiplantae; phylum Streptophyta; class Pinopsida; order Pinales; family Pinaceae; genus Picea; species Picea engelmannii. The sequence goes on along the minus strand of ML781196.1, from coordinate 550,764 downwards.
TCTTTACTTAAAGATGCTTCGTAATCCTGTCTTGATAAATAAGGGGATTTATTATCATCACCATGGTTACTAATATCTTCATCGATTTCTTCAAAATCTCCTAAATCTTCCTCTCCAATATAGTTTTCACTTTTAAAGGGTGTTGGAATTTTTTGATATTCATTTTTAATTATTTTCTGTGGTCCCTGAGGTTCAGGATTTCTTTGAAAATCTTTTCTGGGGAAATTATCTCTTTTCGATTTCTCTAGTTCCATTTTCGAGATCTTGTTTGAAAGTTATCGAATGACCCTAGCCATCTCTTCTATTCTATCTCCCGAGGATTTTCCTGAGCCTGAAGATCCACCTTGTTCTTTAAATTTTTTATTTTCTTTGTTTCCAGTTTCAGTCTTTGCTTTAAGTTTTCGTAATGCCATCATATTTGATTCAATCTCAAGCACATCATCCTGCATTTTTGTGAGATCTATTGATCTCCTTTCTCTCAATAATAAGGCAAAGTCGGGGTCAAAAGCGCCAGCAAAAGTCACTTTTGCTGTAGGTTGTGAAGGTTTAACCTCAACTGGAATTTTATTATATAACTTATTGAACCTCTGTGTGAATTCTAGAATTGACTCAGAGTTTTTCTTTCTGAGGGCTCCGAATTCAGTTAAGTAGTAGAGGTGATCTTTCCTCTCTCCCCATTGTCTAATAAATGCACTTTCAAGTTCTTCATAGGATCTTAAAGATCCAGCTGCTAAGGATCGGAACCAAGTCCTCACCTGTCCCTCAAAAGTTTGAACAAGGAGTCTAGAATAAACATCTTCATGTTCTATTCTGAGTATGTCCGCAAATTGATCAAAAAAGTTTATATGTTCTTGGGCAGTCAAATCACCTTCCCCTGTAAATTTCGGAAGGCTTTTCATATAATTCTCAGGGAGATCATGAAGAGGAACATGAAGAAAAAGGGGAGCATATATAGCAGCCACTTTAGCGAAAATCCTAGGAAGTGGTACTTGACCACCTCCAGCTCCAACACCTCCTTGTGCAGCCATGGTTAGATTTGGGACTGAAGTTTGGACAATGTGAGGAGAAGATTCTCGGAAATCTGGAGAAGAAACTTTAGGAAATGAGAAAGTATCAAATTAGGGGCGAAGTGAAAGGGATCTTTCAGGAGTTTCCGATGAGTTTGGTTGCGTAAAGTTAGGCTGATCAATAGTATATGTAGATAAAAAGACTTGTTTAAGTGATTTTCACAATTTTAAAATTTTTTCCGTATCGGAGACTGGCGAGGTCTGCTTGCTATCCAGGTTTTTTCTGGTGTTCTTTTGGCTACTAGCCAATTTAGTTATTGTGGAGTCGCCAAGTGAAAAATATTATCCTTAGAAGGTTTTCTGTTCTTGTTCACTATCAAAAACAGAAAATGTCAATGTCGTTCTTCCCAGGGAAAAGATTTGTTTCTTCATTCCCCGACAACGGTGCCAAAAAGATGTTGTTCCTGAGTTTATGTTTTAAGGCTATAAAGCATACCGTCAAGGCATTCGTAAATGATTTAAAGAAATGATTTGGGAATAAGGAATCAAAGAAAGATCAGAGCAGATTCAGTTTCTCAACTGTCTCTGTCTTGCTTCCTGTTGTTCTTGGATGCTAATGTCTCGCTCAATAGTAGCCCATGATCATTCTAACTCAACCCGGTTAGTCGTTGTTTGTAAAATAGTATTAAATAAACTCAGGGCAATACTGGTTTGATCTTGAAGGCCTGGTTCAACGTTGGGTTGTCTGCTACTAGGGACAGTCATGAATGATAAAACTTTATTTGTTTGTAAAAGGTTTTCGATCAATTTGTCACTTCAAATTTTCCAGAGATGAGAATAATAAAAACAATTTTAAAATTTAAAACAGTAATGTAAACACATTCAAGTCTGTTTCCTGGATTTGTAACAATTTCGGGAATCTTAAAATAACTAATGAACACCATAGAGAAATATGAGGCTTTAATCAAGAAAGAATCTCATATTTCAATAGACAATGATGAAAGAAAAACGAGGATTCTAACAGAGTTAATTATTAAGGAACAAAAGTTTTACAGGTCTTAAAATTACTAAAGCAATTTCAGAGGAAAGACTGTAAACCATTTAACATCCAAACCAATCTGAAATATAAAAAAATGATGTATATAACTTCAAATTGATTACTCGTTAGAAGAACATTGAAAGGAAAAAATTCAACAAAGTTTAATAAACAGGGTGAAGACACATAGTTACAAATTTGTAGGATCCAGAATCTTGTTTGTGATCTATATTTTGATGTATTTGAAACTGATATTACAAAAATCGCTCTCTCCAAAAATTCCGAAGCCTTTTCTCCGCCTTTTGAAACTATATTTATACATTTTCATCAAATTTTCTCGTTGGTGACTAACCAACTTCCTAATATTTCGGTTACATAAAAATAATGTCAACCGTTTACAATTTCTTTTTAATTTCTAATAATAAAAACATTTAAAAAGGATTTAATCTTGCGTTGATGAACTTCCTTTCTCTACTTCAACACACTAAACACATTTTCCCAAAAAAATTACTAAGATCCTGGGAGCCTCGGGTATCTCATTTGCTTCAAATGAGAAAAATCTTCTCTGTAATTCGGGCAACCGACTTTCTATCATTCTTTCTGTGAATTTAACAGTTTTCAACTTTAGACTTGAAGTCACCATACACTTGTTGATCTCTGTGATGTTGATCAATTTGATGTTTGGAATCTCTGCTTTCTTTTCCTCCAGCTCTTCTCTAAACTTCAACTGGTGCTTGGCAATATTGACTTCGCCTAACAATCCAGAACAACCATTTGTTCCGATATTCAATGAATCTCTTTCAAAGAGATCGAAGATTCCTCGGCAATCTTCATTAACTTCTCTTGTGATTCGTTTATATTCGGCCAGTTTTGTTTCCCACACTTTAATCATTATATCCCCTTTAACCTGTTCAGAAATAGATAATTTTTGAGTCTTTCCAATTTCTTCCTTTGATGAGAAAGTCACTGCTTTCTGAAAAGTTGTCCTAGCTGCTTTCGCCTCCCTTTCTTTCTGGAACACATTCTCCAAAGAATTATTTGATTCCTGAAAATAATTATGGATTACTTCCATATTCAAGAACACTTTCTGTTGTTCCTCCTCTATTCTTACATATATCTCCAATGCCTGTGTCCTGAAACTTTCAAGCTCTATTACCTAGTTAGTAATAGAAATAATCTTATCTTGCAACTGTTTGTTTTCTTCTCCAAGCTTTCGAACCTATTCCTGTGTGACTTGTATTAAGTGTTTTGCCTCATCCAAGTCTTTATTCAATTTTTGTATTTCTTGCATATCTTTAAGTCTAGCTTGTTCTAGACCCTTCTGTGTTCCCCAACTAATATTTCTTTCATTTTCTTTTAGTTTGTCTTGCAACTGGATTATTGTTTCGTCCTTCTGTTCAAGCAGAGTTGTTAAATTGCCTACAGAATACATGTTTGTTGATGCTATTGCACCCATTGTACCTGCTAATTCTATAGCAAACTCTCCATCCTTGAGTTTCTTTCCATCTATAATAACTCTATGCTTTTTAATCGTTCCTTCTCCTCTTGGATGAATTTCCTGTTTCAAGACTGCTCTTCGCTTTTTACTGAAAAAGTAATCCGATGGGGGGATTTCATCTCTTGAAATCGACTCTAGATCACTGACATATAAAACTCCTTCATGGGGGATTCTGAAAGTCAACTGTAATGGAGTTAAAGAGGTGATAGGACTACCAAGTTCTGTTGAAGCTGTTCCTCCTATTTTTTCTGGAACATTCTTCATGATTTCTGGAATTGTTTCTGGCTCTTTTCCCTTATCCATTCCTGATTCTTTTGTTTGAGAACCCTTCGCCTCTTGGGAAGGTATCTCATTATCCTTCAACTTACCTTTGTCATTTGTTTTACCCTGTGTATTAGTTTCAAACCCTGGAGGGGATTCTTCCTGTTCTGGCAATGGGGTCGAAATTTCACCCTGTAAAATCTTAGGTAGGCAGCTTCGCCTATGGCTTTGAAAAGATGCAAACCCAGCCTGTGAGTCTGGTGGCAAGGCCTGGACTCTATTAAACACTTCTTCATAAGTCTTAACATCTTTAAATATATCATCATAAACAAATACTTCATGTTCATATGCCTTTAAATTACAATGTATGTAATGCCTACTTATTATTTGGTAGGGGTCATATTTTCTGTGCTCAATGTTTAGTAGCTTCACTTCTTCCAATGACTCGGCCACTACCTTAGAATGGAATAAATTTGATAAAGGAAATTTCCCGACATGAACAGGGAAAGATGGCCATTCTTTTTTCTAAAGTGCTTTTAATTCCAACCCAATACCAACCTTGGCTATCTGATGAGCTACTTCTCTGCATACCAATCTGTCTGGTAAGAATTTCGGGAGTGCATGAGGGGGAATGGAACAACCATAAACCCTAATATAGGAAAAAATTTCCTCAATAAACCAGTCGACAACTGATTTAAGACTTTCTATGACTGCATCAGAAATGCGAGGGGGTTCTCATCCAAAAAATAATTTGTGCATAGGAATAATGACAAAGTGACAAACATCGTAAAAAAGGTCTTTACCTTTTTCCTCCCAAAGGGATGAGTGGTATTCATGAATGGGTTCTGGACATGAGATGCTCCAACTCCAATTCATTAATGGAAAGGGGGCCATAAAACAGATTGCATCCATAATATATGCAGACATATAAAAAGACACTGGTTGTCCCTTTGACTTGGCTGCTTTGTAATTTAAAATTTCTTGAGTTAGTTTATCCGATAAAATTTTATGCCAGTTAAAACCATTTCCTTCTGAAACTTCCTCTAAGAAGGGTACCCAGTCTGCATGAAAATGACAGGGATCTTTTCTCCCGAAAAGTCTGCATAACATCATGGCTATATAAACCATATATTCGTTTAAGGAGGTTGTAGCATAAATCCCATGATTATCAGCCCTAAACTTTGCTTCAGACCTCGCCCAACCTCTAATCATGTCGGGATATGTTTGGTCTGCCTCATCACATTCCTTTCTTTGAAACTCGGCTAAAAATTCAGCATTAAAGGTGTGTTTATGATTCGGCGAGAGTTTATACATTACTTGAATGTGCTCAAGCCTGAATGAGCCAACGATAGCTCCTTGTTCGTTCTGAATGCTCCTTGTTGGGATATCCACCTTATCCAGAGCCCAGCCAACCATATCAGTATATGCCACCAGTCGTGGGCGCGCAACAACCTTATGAAGCTCAGACTCAGCAATGTCCCGGATATGATTTTCGGAATTAGGGTCTGCATTCTTTAACTCATCCTCCAGCAATTCAGAGATTTGAGCCCATGATTTGATGGAGTGTATGGCGTGTGGATTAGTATCAGAGATAATATCACCTTCCTGTGTGTCTTTGTTTTTTTTCGGTGCCTTTTTAGGTGCCATGGCTCTGCGTTTGACTTAAAAACCTGTCACAGATAGTGGATGAATAAGCTCAAATTAAAATGTAAATACAGACGTTCGAACGTTTACTTAGAATATATTTTAAAAAAGACGAGATTTGCACAACTGTCACGAATTTAAAGCTCTTAATGCAGAAGATATTTTCGGAGATATGCATTTAATATCCGTACTTAGGCGCTCTAAGCTTTTCAAATAAAACAAGAAACTTACTTAATTGGAAAATGAAGCATTAATGAACACTTAAAGAAAGATTAACTTTAAACATGTTTTAGAAAGAGGATTTATTAGTGTTAATTATGGATTAAATCTGAAAACATCACTTTTCGGGGTTTTGGAAGTCTTGATGTCGAAAGGTATGTCGTCAAAAAAAAAAACCCGATCACCGAAATCGCGAAATCGTGAAATCGCAATGTTTTGTTTAAGATTTAAACATTTTTTATCACATTAATTAATTGAGATTAGACGCTATCAGGATTTCGGAAATCCTGATGTCGAGATGTATGTTATCAAAGAAGTCCGATCCCCGAAATCGCAAAATCGCGACGGCTTGTTTGTTTTAAACATGACTTAACTTATCTTAATTAACTAAATAATCATGATTAGGGCCAAAACATAATTAGTTTAATCTAATGTGATTTATGAATCGGGGTTTCGGAAATCGGGATTTCGGAAATCAGGATTTCGGAAATCGGGATTTCAGAAATTGGGATTTCGGGAAACATGATGACAAGAGACACACTCTCATAGAACCGCGAATCCCGAAATCGCGACATAATTTTGTTAACCTTAAACCTTTCTTAGAAGAGACTAAACTAATTCATGTTTAAATTAAGTTCCAATGTTTAGGGAAATCGGGGATCGGGGTTTCGTGATTCAATTTGCATCAAACATTTGTTTGCAGGAAACCCCGAATCTCGATTTATTTAACGTTTAAATTAAAAAATCGCAAATTTTAAAATTACAACCCATTTTAAATAATTTTTCAAAGAGCGTTGGAAAATTTATATTTTTTGTAAACCTTTTTCTGTTCGTTATCCGAAAAAACAAATTGATAAAAAAAATATCGTGAATTTAGAAATGACGAAACTATTGTTTTAAGAAAACTGAAACCCGAAAACACAAAAAATAAAAATCTAGGCCTTAAGGATAAAGATTTTAAGATCTGTTTCAACAGTATGTTTGATAGATTCTATCCTAGCTTCAAAACTAGGGCATTAATAGATGAAAGAAAGTTTGATATGAATAGATCTGATAAGTATAGTGATAGATATGTTATACCTATGCATCGAAAGAATGTCTGGACTAACAAGTGGATGCAGGATCCTAGAAAGAGTTTTTTGCAGGCTAGCCACCATGATCCTGGTGTGCAGTATAGAAGGAGTTGGGGAACATCTAAATGAAAGAGAGGATTAATCCTCTGTTATAGTTGCAGAAGACCGGGACATCTTGCTAAGGAATGCCCTGGGAGAAGACCTAGTTACCTCTGTTGTAAGGATATGGACCATGAAGTATTGGATTGCCCTAGAATGATTGCTAGGCTTGAGAAGCTGAATATGGAGCAAGCAAACCCTGAAGGAGATCAAGAGACCAAGATTATAGCAGAAACCTAGAAAGAATCAGAAAAGATATTGCTACAGATGAAAGATACCTTGAATGACCACCGACATGTTAGGCTCTCAAAGATCTTCAAAGAAAAGGAGCAAATCGAAGAAAGAATAGGGGACTTTTACATTGACTGTGCTCTTGATGAAGAAACACAAGTGAACATTATGCCAAAAAGAACTTGGGAATCTATAGGAAATCCTGCCATGATCCCTTCCCTAGGAGGAACAAGTTTCTTCAGAGGAAAGCTAGTAAACCTATGTGGAAGGCTCGCCCAGATACCTATGACTGTCAATGGAACTTTGACAGAGGAAGACTTTGAGATCATTAAATTTGTTGAAGACAACGCCCCGTTTACCATGCTCATAGGAAAACCTTGGATTGATATAGAAAAAGCCAGACGAAAAGAGGAAGAAAAAGTTTTGGAACAGAAGAAGCAAGAGTTAAAAGACTTTATGACCAGAAGGATCGAGCACTTGACTGAAGAACAAAAGAGCATATTGCAGATATTTAATATTAGCAACTCCGATGTCGAATCTAAGAGAACACTTGAGGATCCGCAGAAGATTGAGTTACCTATTTTTGATACAGAAGAAGTATTATCAAGGAACCCTAGGCAAGACTTTCAATAGCGTAAAGTAACTAAGACCACAGAAGATAAACATCAAAATGGTAAAAGTATTACTGAGATGAAGCTCACTGGGAAGAAGGCTAGGAAGTTAAGAAAGAAAAGGGATAATACTGTAAGGTTACAAGAGGTTCTAGAGGACTTGCAGGAAGGTGAATTGAAGACTTGGAGCTTCACCGAGATATCAGAACAACGACATAGAGTACTTCGCAATGACGAAGCAATATAGTCATTGGAACCGATATACCCGTTCGACCACCGCTCTGAACGGATCGAAAAGTAGTTATGGGTTACCACTAGACCGTTGGATAGCACCAGAACGGATAGAATAGAGTTAATGAAGGCCCCATGTACATTACAAGCAGACCGTTGTTGAGATTTCCTACTTAACCCATCATGCCATGCACCGAGAATATTTTTTGCTAATTGAGAATTTGAGCGTGAACCTTGAAATCATTGCCTTACTATTCACTATAGTCTCTGAATTCCTTTGCACCCGAGCTAACTGACCCAAGTTTGTATGTCGGACGAGCTTAGCACTGCTGAGAAAATTGTTGAAGATGTTCTAATTGATTTAATGACTGAGATAGTCATTTCAGAGCATGGAATGTCTATAGGTGTACAGGCATTGTCCTCGGGAGCACTGCCAGCTTCCCCCTCCACTGCTCGAGTAGGACCATCCCGACCACCTTCAGAGAGATGATCTAAGCTTGGAAACGACTTCGCCACTGTGAAGATGATCCCAACAATATTTCCTAAATATATCCCACCACTAAGAAGAACAGTGAATCGAGACACTGTACCCAGAGACTTGGACTATGTTGTAGTCACTGTGTACCTCCCGAAAGGGGTGCACGTAGTGCATGCTGACCAGGAGAAGATCACCGCGTTGAAATTTAGTGATTTCAACCTTGGAGATCGCAAGGTTTATAGTAATCTATCCCTTCACAAGTACTTGACTATTACAAAAGGAAATAACCCCAAGATTGTACCACAGCAATGGACCCATAACCTTGCATAATCAACCCTCCTCAATGTGATGAAGATTCCACATTTCAGTAGGCATCAGGAAGTAAATGCATGTGTAAGACTGTTGTTGTCCTGCTACCACAGAGGATACCTATGGTTGGACTGTCGCATCACTGTGGATCCAATCCTAATCAATTAGATCACTGGGCTAAGCATGCAGGGCCTTGACCCGCAGGAATTTTACCTGGGAAAGACCGCAAATCGTGCTCTCTCTCAACGAATAAAAGACACATATGGCGATCTGGAGAAAGGCATGTGAGGTTACAAGGTAGCCTCCATTGAGAATGAAATAGTAGGTTTTGGTTGCCTGCTGATCGCAGGAAAGTTAGTCCGAAAAAATAGACCTACACAGGTGATTGGATTTGTAGTTGACATCTCAGGGAAGTGTGCGGAGGGACTACAAATGAACTGGGAAAAATACCTTATAAATCAGCTAGAGCTTGACTGTAGACAAGTGCAGGACCAAGGGTATGAGTTTCACTTTAGCTGGTTTCTCATACTCATCGCTTTCATCGCTTGGGAACTGCCCGAGGGAGCCACTTTTCTGGAGATCGAACCCTTCGAACCACTGGCCGCGAAGTTCTGTACGTTGTGGTACTCCAGCGACATGAAAAAATAGTGGCAGTCTAATGTCGTCTTCCATGCTTACTACACTCAGTTGAAGAATGCCATTCAGTCTACACCGTGCATCACACCCAACACACTTCATAGGTTTAGACCTTTGATGAAATTTAGCGCAGATCGTCACTTCAACTACATCACTGTGCGTGCAGATGAGCACAAACAAAAACTCCAGTCATATTACAAGATGACATAAGATGACTTGGAGGAGATTAACAAGGAATGGTCGGCAGACCTCCTTGTTGTAGCAGACCTCACATAGATGTCCGACGTAGATAGCCCTGAAGCTATGCCGGATACACCAGGACCACGCAAGACTAAGAAGGATGTGGAAGTTTAAGATATCCACAACACATCCACAAATACTGCTTCGCTCTCACCTGCGAAGGGAGGTGATGACGAAGAACTAGGGGGCACAGAAGTTGAGAAAAAAAAAGGTGAGGCTACTCCGCCTAGAGACGAGAAAGATCCCTCCAAGAAAAGGAAGATTACCCCACCAAATCCTTCATCCCAAAAGAAAGATAAGGCCACCCGGACCCACGCTTAAAACTACCCTTACCCCGGATGATTTTGACTTCTTAATTGCCGCACTAAATGATGTTTCACTAGAGATCGCAGAAAAGAAAGAAGCAAAGCAGGAGGAGCTATTCCGCTGGATCATGAGCTAACTCAACAAAGTGCAACAGGCACTCTGGTTCAACCAAGCAGTTTCTATGGCGCCCTTAACAATGGAAATAGTAGGAGCATGCAATGAGCCCACTCAATTACGCCAGATCACTAAGAAAGTTGAAGCTCGCCTTCGACGAGCTCAAGAAGACATAACGCAAGCCACCCAGGCTTTGGTGCAAGAACATAGCACACATGAGGAACAATGGAGGAAGTTAGAACAGGAGAAGCTTGCCTTACAAGTGAAGTGGGAGGAGGAAAAATAACAGTTACAATAGAGAAAGGACCAGTTGCTAGTAGAGAAACTTGAAGTACAAGAAAGAGTTCACAAAGCACTACGCTCTGTGACGATCATAGAAGTGATTATGGAAGATCGTCTCCCACAGCAGGTGACCCAACTGGAAGAATTAATCCAACAACTTCAATAGTGCATCACGGATCTGGAGCTCTGCACCGTGCTTGAGACACCCCAAAAGATAAGAGATCTAAGAGAGGCCATTGCTCGAAGCGCAGTCGACTGATTAAAAACTTTGTCTTCAGAATGTAGGCAGCTAAGCACTAGAAGCGCCCAGACTTATGAAACCCTCGCAGAGAATAAAGAATTGCAGACATTGGAGGCACAACTCCACGAAGAAAAGTAGCATGCAGATGTGCTACAAGCACAACTAAAGTCTGTGACCCCAGTCGAAAGAATGAAGAGGTTCACAGAACAATGCACAACCCAACAACAAGTACAAATGCTTCAAAGTAAAGTAATGGAAGTCTCTCAATGAATGCAACCACTCCAAGAGAAGGAATGCCAACTGCTCACCAAACTTGAAATCTAGGGACCTGAACTCGAATAGGGTATCATCACTATAGAACAACACCTGGAAGGACCACTCAATGACACAGTAATCCAGGAATTTACTGAACAAGAGGTTGTCGCACTGCAGCAGGTCGAAGCAGCTTGAGCCAAGCTCTAGGTGTTCGAAGCAGAATTGGTGAGACCTGAGTGACTCAGGACAAGTCATAGGTGAGTGTTGGGGGCCTGTTGGCCCTTGACCAAGTTTTGAAGAATACTTGGTCATATTTGACCACTTTTTGGACTGCGACAGCTTGCCAAGGAAGGAGCACAATGCGAAGCGGAAAGTAAGGAAGCAAGACCTATTTTTGGGTCTATTTTAGGGTTTTGGGTTGATGTAACAGGAAAGGGATGTCGACCCGTGGGGTTACCCATGCTTAGGCCCATTTTGTAATCTATAAATAGGCAATGTAAATAGAGTAGAAGAGGGAGAAAAGGTAGTACATCTATGTGATGTATAACTGGAAGCTTAGTGCTAGTAACTGGATCTATGTGATCAGATGTATCTTAGAGTTCTCTGTGCATGAGATCGGAAAGCTAAGTGCAATTTGTTGTAGTCTTGTGGTGAAGAGAAAGGAAGAAGGATCTAGCGAGCTGTGCAGATCTTCTGTCCTGTGCGAAGTAAGGGTCATTGAAGCTCTGTGTTGTAACTGTTTGACCAAGATAATATAAAGAAGACTTTGTGGACGTAGCCCTAGGGTGGGGGTGAACCATGGTAACTATGTGTATAGTGCTTTGTGCTTCACTCTAATGTGTTTATCTCTTTCTTGGCTAAGTGCTTGATGTGATTAAGTATATCTAGTTATGATCTGTGTTGATGATATATGAATGAATGTTATATCTGATATATAAGATGCTTAGTGCTTGATCTATTGAATCTAACCTACATTCCTGTGGCTAAGTACTGAATCATATTTAGTATAAGTATTCACTGTGATGCTCTGTGCTATCTGCGAAGTACCAGATGGGTTAAATCTTGATGAAGGATCTATGCTAAGTGCCCTGTTAAACATATAATCATAGATCAGTGTCCCAGCTAAGGTTGCAAACATCTGAGTCCTGCAACCACCCCTACCTCTACCTTGGGTGAGACTTCATATGCTTCATAGGTTTTGCCGAAAGGGTCGGTAGTTAGGGCTTTGTTAGTGTTCTCTTGAGCGTTGAACCTTGGGTCTGCCCCTGTGCCAACACCCCAACTTTCTATTAGTGGGCTTACAAGTAGAACACATCACACACCCCTTTACATATTTAGTTACAATTGCTTTCATTTGAGTGTAGTAACAAAACCTTTGCAAATGAGCCATAGTTTTTCCTACCCCAAAATTCCCAGACACAAGAGAAGTGTGAGCTTCTCATATTACATGGACTCGTTCACTTGTAGGAATACATAGCTTTCCAAGATGGTAGAGTAGTTTTCCCTGCAGACAATAGTTCTCTACATGTGCACCATGGGTTAGATTTTCAAATACCTCTTTAAAATATTCATCAACATCAGATTGTTCCACATATCTATCATGAGATAAATAAGCATTCTTCAAAATAATAGAAGTAGGAATAGGAGGTCTAGAAATCATATCAACTACCTTGTTAATTGTGCCCTTTTTGTATTTGATTACCAAATGAAATTGTTGAAGGAAACCCATCCACCTGTAATGTCGAGACTGTTGCAGCTTGGTTTTTGCTTGGAGATACTGTAAGGGATGATGATCTGTATGTATGATTGTTTCCTTCCCTAACAAGTAGTGCTTCCATTTATTTATACTTTGCACTAATGCATACACCTCTTTATCATATGTAGGATAGTTAATAACAGCTTGGTTAAAAGTTTCAGAGTGGTAACAGATAGGATTATGATATTGCATCAGTACTGCACCCATGGCGTATCCATTGGCATCTGTCTTGATCTCGAAAGGCTGCTAAAGATTCAATAGTGCTAATACTGGTGTGGTACTAATATTTTCCTTCAAAGTGTAGAAGGATTTTTGTTTCTTTCTTCCCCACTGAAAATTGTTCTTCACACTGGTTAAGGCATGCAAAGGAGCTGCAATAAATGAGAAGTTTGTGATGAATCTCCTGTAGTATTGAACTGCACCCAAGAAGCTTTGTATTTCGGTTACATTTTTGGGCTTAGCCCAATTTACAATTACATCAATTTTGAAAGGATCAATTTTCAATTTTCCTCCTCCTACAATATGACCTAAGTACACTAGTGCAGTCTTGCCAAAATCACATTTGGACTATTTTACGTACAAATTTTCCCTTCGCAAAGTATCCAATATTTGCTTTACATGTCGTACAAAATCATCTAGAAATGGCCTGAATGCATCATTCATCACACGCATGAAGATTGTCGGATCATTACAAATCCCAAATGACATAACTAACCACTCAAACAATCCTTGTTTGGTTTTAAAGGTAGTTTTCTTAAATCTTGTTCTGCAACCCTGATTTGATGGTATCCGCTGCACAAATCCAACTTAGTGAAACAAACAACATTGTTTAATTGATCAAGTAAATCATCTATACGAGGAAGAGGGTATCGATTATTCACCGTGATTTTTTTTAAGGCTCGATAATTGACACACATTCTCCATGTGCCATCCTTCTTTGGCACCATAACGATCGGAGAACCACAAGGAGATGAACTGGGTCTAATGAACCCTTGATCCAATAAGTCTTGTACCTGCATTTTTATATTTGTCATCTCTACAACTGACATCTTGTACATGCCCACATTAGGAAGAGAAGAATATTTTTGAAGATGTATTTCATGTTGGATTTCCCTCTTAGGAGGTAATTCGTCTAGTTCCTGAAAGATGTCATCATACTTAGAAACAATATCAATTAATTCTTTCTTATGAGAAGGATCACATCCTTGGAAGGCATCAGATATTCTGACATCCTTTTCCCTTAAGACCACGAGTACATATCTCTTATTAGTGTTTATGAGTCTCTTCATTTGTCTTGCACTAACAAGTGTTGTGTTTACCTTCATATTGTGGGCTCTAACAATATATTCCACTCCCCCTTTAGTAAGGTGATATTTATTCTCATGCCGAAAGAAGACTGCTTTTGTATCATAAAGATAAGGACTCCCTAGCACTATGCCACATATATCAAGTGGTACAACATCGAAATCCACTTCATCAACCAACTTTGAAGCAATAGCAAATATGACCTTACACTGCTTGGTGACATTAAGTTTTTCTTTATCACATACCCAACCAAGAGGATAAATCTTTGGATGTGATTTAGTTTCAAGACCCATCTTTTTGACAAGTGCTTTAGATATCAAGTTTACTTGGGAACCCGGATCAAATAATGTATCTATCTTAGTGTGCTTAGATACAACTCTTATATGAAATAATTCATTCCTCTTTCTTTCATCATCATGAGATTTATTATTGGAATTTGAATTAGCATGAAGGGAATATTTACCTTGTACTCCAACCATTGTGATATTTTCCTCGTCTCATGAATCTGAACCAAGATCTTGTCGCACTGTAGAAACGGTCTTTGTCTTCCCCTTTCCACCAAAATTTTTCGGACTTTTATTTGGATTTAAATTCCAACTGTGTTCATCATCGTGACCATTATTCTTGCAATGAGTAAAAGATGGATTTCCTTCTCCCCTCTTTACAGTGGCGTTCTTTTTGTCCTTCCTTTGAAATTTTCCTTTAAATTTCTTATGTGGGAATTTGGAAGGTTTCTTTGTGGGATGTTTTTGAACATGATTTCCCCTATTCTCAAGGTGAGTGGATTTCACACAAACTTCATTAAGACTGGTGGGGTTAAACAGTAGTAAAGTATGATGAATATAATTGTGAAGTGCGCTAATATACTTCATTAAATTTTCATAATAATCTAAAGGAATGTTTAATGCAAGAGATTTCTTTCTAAATTCTTCTGTGACACTTTGTACAGTTTGACCTTTACTTTGTTTTAAATTTTTCCATTCCATCATTTCTTTATGTAAATAACCCAATGGATAAAATTGCTTCCTTATTGTTGATTTAAATTCTGACCATGAGTAAAGAATATTACCACACTTACTTATGCCTTGAAGTTTTCTCTCCCACCATACGAGAGAAATGACTTCAAATCGAAGAGAGGCCAATTTCACTTTAACTTCCTCTTCATCAATCTGTTGAACATGGAAATATACTTCAACCCGTCGGATCCAATTATCTAGGTTTTCAGGATTAACATCTCCATTAAACATAGGTAAAGAAAATTTTACATCAAGCTTTGATAATGGTTTCTTAAAAGAAGCTTTATGGATAGAATGATGAGAATGATGAGAATGATCAGAGGAAGAAGATATATAACTCAATGGTGAATATGGAGGCTCAGGAGGGTCTCCTCCAGCCCCTTGATTCACTGAAGAATTTTCATCCGTTGATGCTTCCTTTTTCTTCCCTTTATTTTCCATTCTCTTCTCGTAATCTCCATACATTTTCTCGACCATATCTGACATGTGATAGAATACCATATGGAAGTTTTTCTCCTGTTCATCACGTTTGTTATCTTCATCCATTTTCTTCCTTTGGGATGCATGACCAACTTCGGGTTTGAAAGTATTAAGTGTTCCTTCACCATTTTTGTGCTTGGCCCTATTAATCATTCACACTCAACAATTCAAGTCAAAGATAACTACTCTGATACCAACATGATTTGAGATATTTTGATCGATGTGACTTATTAAATAATTGTATTAAATGAGCATAAATTGAAGTGCAACATAAAGAAGGAAAAGCTCAATAATAAAAATACAAAAGCATCAAATCTGGAAAAAAAAAAAAAAAAACTTAATAACAGAGTTCGTTCTTGATGGAATACGTCTCTGGGTCCTGCTCTCAAATGGGTAGGCATTTTATTGACTCAACAAAATAATTTGGAAAAATACATAAGTATACCTCACTCTAGAATTAAGCTGCAAAATTTTAGCTTATATTAGAAAATAGACAACACCATTGAATTTGTGGTGTCGAATTACCCAAAAATGATTGTCCCCACTCCTCAATATGACTCTGGCACTCCTAGGCCCATGAGAAATCTCGTCTCAGTTTCCATGCCTGCAACCTACAATTAATTCTCTATTGTAATGTCCCCGTCCATCCATGTCGGGCCACGCTACACTAGGGAACTCTTACATTCTCTCTGCGAAACATATTATAACATACCCAACATCTAATTGAGTTGTGCCAGATAAAATTTTCGAACTGTATGCAATTAAAATATATACACACAGAACTCTTGCGGAAGCATTATATATAAAACGTAAACATACAAATACCTCTGTAAATACACGGATTCAAATTGAAATAAAAATAACCATATACATGCAGTATATACAGGAAATACCCATAAAAATAAACACAGTTATAACCGCACATATGATAACCCATAAAAAAAAAGCACAGAAATAACAATGCAACATGTAAATTTATCATACAATTGGCACTTGTCTTGGTAATAATGTCACCAAATGTGTGCAGACCTTCCACGAACCTCCCAGCCTTAGACCACACTATTCATCACTCTCAACAGTGAGTCACCCCCGAGATGGGACTAAACTCCACCCGGGTAAAGGGATTCCTAACCAGGCTAAAGGATTATAGACAACAGGAAATAATCTGTCTCAGGTGCCAACTCAAACTAACATCCTACAGTCTCTCATTCCCCACATTCCTGTCCCACCCAGGAAGTGTTCCCCTTCTCTTCTCAACAGTCCTTCGACTGCCCCACTTCCTTTCCGGGCTTCAGCAACAGGCCAAACAGGAAGTCTCAGAGCACTGTAGCTGCAGTTTAGCACCTTCAGGAAATCAATTCCCAACAATTATCTCACCCAAAGAATTTCTCACGGGCCTGACAACCCACCTCTTACATATCCCATGGGCCTGAAAACCCGCTTCTTCAGTCCATCTCCGAAGCTAACCAACTACACCAATAGAAAAAGGCTATGGATATTGGTTCAGGTACAGTCATGAAGATACAAAGGATAACTCAATGGGTGTGTGCATGCTCATGGATGATTGACTGGATGACTGAATGATGGGAAAAAGTATGGTAAAGATGGGAAAATGAACTAAGTCCCAACAATATGTATGCATGTCCCCAACTTGACACTTGTCATGTTGGGAGCTACTTTGGCCCACTTGTCCCCAACTTTGTAACTTAGGATAAAATAATTATCCATACTTTATGATTTAAGAATATTAATATAATATTCCTTTTTGGCTTAATCTCCATAGCTTACCCCTTTTCCTTAACTTTTAGGCCCCTCCCTTTCCCTAACCAGTGGAGTTTAGTCGCCCATCTCTTTTATCGTGGTCGGTCTGCGCGTAGTGATGTATTTTATATTAATGTTGAGACATTTACAAAAGTAGGTGCATTGGCCTTTAAGATCTAGGCTCTTTGGCCTAATCTAAACATAAGCATCATAGCTTATAATATCGTCTCACCAGCCTATAAAATTCCACATATACACAAAGGCTCCATGGCCTCAATATCACATGCACTCAAGTTGTTGAGTGCAGTATCTAGGAATGTGCACAATTCATCATTTTACTACGCAGTAATAGCGCGTACTATGCCATCCCATTATTTATGCACTGTCCTCAGTGCATCAGGTACCCATATATAACAAAATTTCAAAAATCCTCAAAAAGATGCGAGTATTTTGCCCGCATTGCATCCTCATGTTCCCAAGTATCATCCTCGGGACCGTACCAGGTCCATTGGAAATTTACAAGCCCTATGGCTCGATTCTGGAGCTGTTTGATTTTTCGGTCTAGAATGCATACCAGATGCACCTGAAAAGCGCCTTCTTGCTCCACCTGAATCACATTCCAATCAATAACATGATTAGCATCAGGTATATATTTCTTGAGTAATGATACATGGAATACATTATGAATAGACATAGATGCAGGCAATGGAATCATATAAGATACTGGACCAATCCTCTCTAGGATTTCAAATCCCCCACAATAGCGAGCTGCCAACTTTGAACAATTTCTCAACTTCAGGTAACTTCTGTTATCCTTCACTTTCAAAAATACATGATCACCCACTTTAAATTCCCTATGATTTCTGCCCTTATCAACATAGATTTTTTGCCTATCTTGGGCAACCTTTAAATTTTGTTTTAATTTTATCATTTGCTCCTCCATTTAGCTGAGAAAATATGGTCCAACCACTGCTCTATCTGTTGGGTTATCCCAAATTACTGGTGTGTTGCACTTTCTTCCACAAAGTGCCTCAAATGGGCTCATCTTTAGAGATTCTTGGTACCCATTGTTATAAGCAAACTCTACCAAGTGTAGGCAGTCTTCCCATTTTTATGGTTTATCCATCACATACATTCTTAACATATCCTCAATCATTTGATTCACTCTCTCTGTTTGACCATCTGATTCTGGATGATAAGTTGTACTAAAATTCAAGTTTGTTCCAAATCCATTAAATAATCCCTTCCAAAATTTTGATGTAAATTTTGGATCTTTGTCAGACACAATTGTCTTGGGTATGCCATGTAATCTAGCAGTTTCCTTCATATAAACATCAGTAATGTTGGTTGCCTTGTGAGTGAGCTTAACTGGAATAAAATGGGCAGATTTAGTAAGCTTATCCACCACTAGCATAATAGAATAATGTTGCTTGTTTTTTTCTAGGAAGTTTGGTGATGAAATCAATTGTTATAACTTCCCACTTCCAATTAGGAATGAGTAATGGTTGTAGAAAACTAGATGTGTGTCTATGGCCAGCCTTTACCTTTTGAATTCCAAACATCTGGCAATAAAATCAGCGATCGCTTTCTTCATGTCTGGCCAATAATATTGGCTCTTGACAACTGCAATAGTTTTCTGATATCCTGGGTGCCTAACATAAGGCACATTATTCATTTATCTCAATATCAGATTTTTCAATTCATTAGAATTTGCTACATAAATTATGCCCCTGTACATGAGAATTCCATCATTATCTAGCTTATATTCCTCAATTTTCTGCTGCAAAATACTTTGTTGTAAATTTTTCCACTAATTCCTTGTAATGAAAATCTAATTTGGCAGCCTCTAAAATCATGTCTTTCAAATCTGGTTGGTACATGCTAATGGCTGTAGCATGCATTTCATGCACTCTTTTGTTGATTGCATCAACTACTTTTTTCTCTTTCCCCTTGATATTATTTATATCAAATTCATATTCACTCATAAATTCTAACCATCTGCTTTGCCTAGCATTTATATTTGGTTGATCAAATAAATATTTCAGGCCATTATGTTTTATTCTCAGCTCAAACCTTTTTTCGATGAGGTGGTGTCTCCATTTCCTCAAGGCATGCACTATGGCTGCCAACTCCAAATCATGAGTGTCATAGTGTCTTTCATTCTCTTTCAACTTCCTTGATTCATAACATATAACAAACCCATTTTGACTGAGGAATCCACCAAGTCCCTCTTTACATGCATTTGTGCATATAATGAAGTCTTCATTTGGGTCTGCAATCCTTAGTATTGGAGCACTTGTTAATAATTGTTTCAAGTGTTGGAAACTTCTTTCACAATCCAATGTCCACTGAAACTTCACACCCTTCTTTTACAAGGAAGTGATTGGGTGTGCAATCTTTGAGAATCCTTCAATAAATATACTATAGTAGCCTGCAAGGCCCATGAATGATTTGACCTTTGTGTTGGCCCTTGGTTATGAAAGAAAGAGAAGATCAAGGAAGAAAAGACAGAATGTGAACTGCGCGGAAGACACAGTGATTGTTATTGGGTTGAAGTGAACAAAAGAGAAGAAAAGGCGGAGCGAAGTAAAAGGAATCAAGTCGTTGGACAAGGAGATCGAGGATGAAATATCATCAAAAAAGAAGGATCACGGACAACTCAGCAAGTGGAAAAATCCACTATTGGATGCTTTGGATCACCGTGCGAGGAAGAAGGAAAGACAGGCTGGTGAAGCCCTGGAAACGTGGGTCAAGTTGACCTAGGGTTTTAGACACCTAGGGTTTTGGTATCTAGGGTTTTGGACACCTAGGTTTTGGCCTAAGGATGTTGGTGAGCTATTATAATATATAAATAAAGGTCAAGAGGACCTGGGTTGGGTTGTTGTTGGTTGTTATTGTGGTTGTTGATGGTTAGTATTGTTGTTGGTGTCTTTGTCATTGTGTGATCGAGAGAGTAAGATTGAGTGAGAGAGAAGTGTTGAGTACGAGAGCCTTCTGTAATGTAATATCTTCACCTGGGTGCGAAGATCAATCTCATAGCTGGGTGCGCAGGAAGGGGAGAGATAGTGAGGAGAAGAAAGAAGATTTGCTAGCTAAGAGCACAAACAAGAACTATATGCTTCATCTTAATACATTATAAAGCACAGTTTTGTGGACATATCCCTAGAGAGAGGGTGAACCACGTATATTTTGTGTTATGTGTGATTGATACTCTGTTCTTTTTCATTTGATATGCTACTAGTTGCATTATTGTGTTAGATCTACTAGATAGTTGTGCAGAGTAGATCTGAGATGATAAGTGATATAGGTGCATGTTGTATTGTTCTACTATTAGATCCACTTGATATTCCCTTTGGTTGTAGACACCTCTATCCTGCAAACCCCCCATAGCTGCTTCGGGTGAGACTGCACCTGCTTCGCAGGTGTTGCCGAAAGGGCCAGTAGTTAGGGCTTGTAGGTGCACTCTTGGAGTTGAACCCTGGGTCTACCCCTATGCCAACAAATGGTTTCACTGCCGGGACCAGAATCTCTTTGAGGGAATGTCAAGGTGGTTTCCATCAAAGACAGAGACTCAAAAGTGGATAGAGGATCAAGAAAAGGACTTTGTTGAAGCCCAGAACAAGAACCCTAATCTTAGAAAAAAGGACTGGTTGGAGAAATATATCTTTACTGATATACACAAGATTTTCTTTGGAGGAATCCATCAGGAGCTATATGAGTGGTTAGCTATATTAGCAAATACCCAGTTTGAGATCAGATCTATACCTCCTGTGGTTTGGACGTCGGCGTTGATCAAGAAGGTCAAGAGAGTTGATAACACTGTATCACGAGTAGCAGATCACTGGTTTGATAGCATCATTGGAGTTTATATCACCGAGTTCATTGTTGAAAGAATAGAGTCATACAACCAAGCCAAGAGATACTTCTTTAAAGGACCCAGAGGAAAATTTTTACACTTCCTAAAGTTGAGAATCAAGATGCTATTGCATGAGAAGAACATATTGAAGATACAGTAGATTGGTCAGATTTGAAAAAGCTAATGTTCAATAATTCAGATAGCGACAGTGACACAGAAGCTGGACATACGCATAGTGGGAGAGTGTTCAGAGAAGTTCACCTTGCGAACCTGTTTAAGCAGAACTATGGGGATAAGGGTTTCTACAGTAGAGAAGAGGCAGATCTGACGGGTGAAGAACATTTAGAACCCACTAGGGTGGAGGAAGGAAAATATGAAGAGCCTCGCCGGGAAGAACCTTAAACTTTAGGAACTGCGCAGACTACTGAAGTAAGTACTATTATCCATCTTGTTGATTCAGTAGCATTAAGCAATCAGAGTAATACCAACCACCAGAGCATTCAGAGCACTGTCACTAGTAGTTGACCACATACTCAGTCAGGAACCCTAGGAAGATCTATGACAGGTGAGATGAGGCTCCCTATTTTTTGGGGAGATGGATCTAAAGATCTTGATCAACACTGGTTCCTATGTGAAACCATATGGAATATTAAAAATGTCACCGACGAAGCTGTCAAAAGAACCCAGTTTAGTAGCACCCTAAGGGATTGAGGACTGAGCTGGTAATTGAAGCTTGTCCAAGGACTTGCACAACCTAATCCGTTGAATCAGATCAAGAATGTGTTTATTGCAGAATTCAAGAAACCCAAGTCGAAGTCACAATGTATTATAGAGCTGAAAGAGATCAAGCAGAAGGTAGCCGAACCCATTTGGGAATTCGATCAGAGATTCAAGACCTTAACAGGCCAATTAAATTTTTAGATCCCAGATGAACAAAACAAAGAATGGTTCATTGTTTCCCTCTTACCACACTTCAAAGTTTGTTGGAACAGGGGTATACCCAAGGTTCAACGCTACAACAATGCACCAACAAAACCCTAACTATCGGCCCTTTCGGCAACACATGCAAAGTAGATGAAGTCTCACCCGAGGTAGAGGCAGGGTTGGTTGCAGGACTCAGGTGTCTACAACCTTATCTGGGACACATATCTATGATTATAATACTTAATAGAGAACTTAGCATAGTTATTCCACCATTGTTTAATCAATATCTACTCCGCAGAGAAAACAGAGCATCGCAACATTCACCTAGATCTAATATATCTAACTCTTAGCATAATGACATAGATTAGATCTAACAGGTTCAAACACTAAGAACATTCATCTACGTCAGATCTAACATCCAGTTTCATCATAGGCACAAAGCATAAATATATCTATCTAATCATCTCAAATCACTTAGCAAATAACACGTAAACACATCAGAACATTGCACATAGCAGAATAACACAGTATTTACGTGGTTCACCCCCACCCCAGGGCTACATCCACCAATTATTCTTCTTTTTTAGCTTATTCAATAGGTTACATGCACAAAGCCTAGAAACCCTTACTCTGCCTAGGACAAGAGATCTGCGCACCTCGCTAGATCCTCCTTCCTCACGTTACATCACAAAGCCTTCCACAGTCTGTCACAAAACACTTGCACTTATCTCTTCAAGTCCCTCAAAATATGCACAGAGCACTTGCAATCCTTCAATCACATAGATCTATCACTTAGCCATTCATCTCACATGACATAGATGCATGCATACACTCTATATAGCCTAGGCATCTATTTATACTTTACAAAATAGGCCTAATCATGGGTAAACCCATGGGCCGACATCCCTTCCCATTACATAATCCCAAAACCCTAAAAAGACCCAAAAAGGAGCTAAGATCCTGTGATCTCTGCTTTCTCTTGCGCTCCATATTCGACAGGCTGTCGAAGTCCCCTAAATGGTCAAACTTGACCAAGGATCTCCAAAACTTGGTCAAGGGCCAACAAGCCCCCAACACTTACCCGTGACTCATCCTGAGTCACTCTGTTGTAGGAAGTTCTTCTTTGAAAGCCTCGATCTTGGCTCGAGCTGCTTCGACCTCTTGTTCAACAAACTCTTGGATGACTGCATCATTCATGGGTCCTTCCAGGCATTGTTCAGTTGTATTAACAACCTATTCTATCTCTGTAAACAATTGATAGGAATTTTCTTGTATGGGTTGGATTTTCTAAGTTACCTCCATAACTCTACTCTAGATAGCATGAATCTATTGTTAGGCGATCCTCTGCTCTTGGGATCACTTCATTCTTTCCATAGCTGACAGGGGCTTCAACTGTTCCTGTATCTTTTCGGCTTCGTACTTCACCTCTTGAAGCTGTGATTCTAGTGCTCTTAATTATGGACTCTCAACGAGTCGCTCATATGTTAAGGCACTACGGTCAGTGAGTTTCTTACATTCCAGGGTAAGAGCCTTTATTCTTTCAACTGCGCTCCTGACAGTTTCTTATCTTTGGTCTCTTACGTCTTGTGGGGTCTCAGGTACATCGCATAGCTCTAAGTCTGTGATGCGTTGTTATAGCTGCTAGATCACTTCTTCAAGTTGTGCTTCTGCCTTTACTTATATGACTATTACAGAGAGAAGTGCTATGTTGACCATTTCCTTCACTTTGAGGTGCTCTGCGAGAAACTGTTCCTTTTCTTATTGTAGTTGTGATTTTTCTTCATCAAACTTTTCTTAGAGAGAAATATTTTCCTTTTTCACAGCATTGTGTTTCTCTACAAGTACTCCCTGTACTTGTTCCAAAGCCTAGGTGGCTTGTTTTGTTTCTTCATGTGCTCGTCGAAGACGAGCTTCGACTATATCGGCTAGGTGGTGGAGTTGAGCTAGATCATCTCCCAAGTCTAGTTCTCCCGGTGCAATGGAGACTACGCAACTGGACTCGAGGGCTTGTTGCACCCCTCAGAGTTCAGTCTCAATTCAGTCATACATCTCCTCTTGTTTTGCTTCTTGTTTCTCTACTATTTCCATTGAAGCATCTTGCAGGGCTACTATGAGGAAGTCGAAGTCATCAGAGGTGAGGATGGTCTGCATCTTGGTCATGGTGGTCTTCACTTTCTTCTAGGAGGAAGGTGTTAGAGGAGAAACTTTCCTCTTTTTCAGGGGATCAGTCTCATCTTCCTATTGTTCTTCGACCTCTTTGTCATTCAACTCTTCGGCATCACCTCCTTTCTCTCGTGACATTGAAGGAATCTTTGTGGATGCACATATAAATCCTGAACCTCTTTGATCTTCTTGGTCTTGCTAGGTCTGGGTGTATCCTACACAGTTTTTGGACTGTCAATGTCAGATATCTTCATAGGGTCTGCTAGAATGAGGAGGTCCTCCAACCAGTCCTTGGTGATCTCCTCCAAGTCCTCCTCCGTCAATTTATATTAAGAGTGGAGTTGTTGCTTGTGTTTGTCAGTGCATGTTGTGATGTAAATAAAATGTCCATCTACGCTAAACTTCATCAAAGGCCTGAACCGATGTAGAGTGTTTGGAGTCATGCAAGGTTCAGACTGTATGGCTATTTTCAGCTAATTGTAGTAGGTATGAAAGACAGCATTGGATTGCCACTGTTTATTCATATCGCTTGAATACCACAGTGTACTGAACTTCACGGCCAATGGTTCGAAAGGCTCGATGTCTGGGAAGGTCTCACCTTCTGGCATCTCCCAGGCAATAAAAGCGATTAGGATCAATAGCCATCTAAAATGAAATTTGTAGCCTTGATCATGTGCCTCTCTGCAGTCGAGTTCTAATTGGTTCACCAGGTACTTCTCCAAGTTCATCTGAAGTCCTTCTACGCACTTCCCTGCGAGGTCGACTACAAAACCAGTGAATTGGGTGGGTCGGTTCTTTCGTACTGATTTCCTTCAATCAATTGATAAGCAAGGTGCACTGTGCCACTCTGGATAGAAGCTACCTTGTAGCCTTGCATTCCCTTCTTGAAATCTCCATAAGTGTCTTTGATTGTTTGGGGAAGAGCGTGATCCATGGCTTTTTCGGGGTAAAACTCTTGAGGATCAGGTCCTTGCATACTTAACCCTATGATCCGATTGATCAACATCAGATCAATTTTTATATGGCGGTTTAACCACAAATAGCCACCATGGTAACAAGACAGCAGTAGCTTGATGCATGCATTTACCTCCTAGTGTCATTCGAAGTGGGGAATCTTCATGACGTTGAGCAAGGTGGACTACGCGAGGTTCATAGTCCAAGGCTGGGGGATTATCTTCGAATTCTTCCCCTTTGTTCTAGTGAGGTACTTATGTGGGGCAAGCATGTTATAGGATTTTTGATCTCCGAGATTGAAGTCGCTAGACTTCAATGCTGCAATCTTATCTTGGTCTGCTCGCACTGCGCGTATCCCCTTCGGGAGGTACACAGTGACCAAGGTGTAGTCGAAATATCTGGGCATGCTGTCTCGATTTATTATGCCGCTCAGAGGTGGAGTATAGGCGGGTAATATAGTCGGGATCAATTTAGCATTCACTAGATCATCCCTATGCTTGGTTCGTTTTTCATCTGATGGTTGGGATGGTCCATCTCCGCGAGAAGTGGACGGAGAGGTTGGCAGTCCTCTCATTTATGATGCTTGTACACCTGTAGACATCGACACGACTCTTTCAGTCATGAGGTCGATCAAAACTTCTTCAACAGCTTGCTCGGCAACGCTCAAATCGTCTGACATACGCACTCAGGTTTAAAAATCTCAGGTTCAGGGGGTAGCTTAGACACAGTAATTAGATAGAGAGAAAGAGTGCGATGATCACGGTGTAAAATCACTTAGTCTGTGGGCTCAAACACTCAGTTGGAAAAAGTGTTCTCGGTGCATGGAGCGACGGGACAAGTAAGTTACTTGGCAACGGGTATGAAGCCTTCATTAACTCTGTTATGTCTGTTATGGTGCGGTCCCAATGGTCGGATGGCAAGATGCCTATCCATAAATGTCTTTCTATCTATTCGGAGCATTGATCTAACGGTTATAATGTCCCCAATGACTATATTTCTTCGTCATGGCTAAGTGCCATGTGTCACTATTCTGATCTCTTGGAGAAGCTCCAATTTTGCAATTTTTCCTTCTACGAATTTTCTTCAGGATCTCTCTGCAACTTTTCAATCTTAGCTCTCTTCTTACTTAGCTTTCTAGCCTTATTTCCAGTGAGCTTCATCTCGTTCTTCCTTTTTCCATTCTGATTCTTATCTTCTTTTGTTATAGTTACTTCACGTTGTTGAGATTCTTTCCTAAGATTCGAGGTTGATCCTTCTTCGTTATCTGGAATAGGTATTTCAATATTCTGTGGGTCTTATGATGTTCTTGCAACTTCAACATCCGGGTCTCTGGTGTTAAATAGCTTTGATCTATTCTGTTGTTCTTCAATCAAGTGTGCGATCCTTCTAGTCATGAAATCTTTCAGTTCTTGCTTCTTCTTTAATACTTCTTCTTCTTCCTTCCTTCTGTTTTGATCTCTTTCAATCCATGGTCTTCCTAGTAGCATGGTAAATGACGCGTTGTCCTCAATGAATTTAATGATCTCAAAATCTTCTTTTGTCGAAGCTCTGTTGACAGTCATAGGGAGATTTGTAAGTCTTCCATAGAGGGTTATCAATTTTCCTCTGAATAATCCTATTCCTCCCAATGAAGGAATCATAGCAGGCTTTCCTAAAAGTTCCCAAGTTCTTTATGTCATAATATTCAACTGTGTTTCCTCATCCAAGACACAGTCAACGTCAAAGTCTCCTATTCTTACCTCAATGCATTCTTTTTCTTTGAAGACCTATGATAATATGACATGTCAGTGGTCATTCATGGTTTCTTTCATCTGTAGCAATACTTTCTCTGATTCTTTCTGGGATTTTGTCATAATCTTAGTGTCTTGTCCTTTCTCAGGGTCTACTTGTTCCATATTCATTTTTTCAAGCTTAGCAATCATTCTAGGGCAATCCAAAGCTTCATGGTCCATATCTTTACAACAAAGGCAACTACGTCTTCTCCCATGGAACTCCTTAGCAAGATGTCCAGGTTTTCTACAACTGTAACAGAGGGTTAATCCTCTCTTTCGTTTAAATGATCCTCAACCTTTCCTGTACTGCAAACTAGGATCATGGTGGCTGGCTTGTAAAAAATTATTTCTAGGATCATGCATACAATTATTAGTCCAAAAATTCTTTATATGTATAGGTATAACATATTTTTCACTATTCTTATTGGATCTACTCATATCAAACCTTCTTTCATCTATTAATACCCTAGTTTTCAAGCTAGGATAGAATCTATCAAATATACCTAGATCCATACTTTTGAAAAAAAAAAATTTGCTTATCTTACTTCTACAGAGCACAAAGCTTTCAGATCTAAAACTTTTTCAATATTCTTACCTTTATCAAAGTACAGAGCTTTCAGATCTTACCTCTTTAAGAAAAAAAATTCTCACTTTTACCTTTCTCAGAGCACAAATATTTCAGATCTTACCTCTTTACTTCAGATCTGACCTCTTTCTTTAGCATAGAGCTCTATAAATCAACTAGAATACTGTGCACTAGGGCAACAGATCTATGCATAGGGCTTTCATAATTTCAGATCGGATCTTTTCAAAAATCTTCTTCTTCCTTAGTCCCAGCAATCACTGTTTCAGTTATGATATTGTGCACTTCAGCAGCAGATCTACACACAGAGTTTCACTTTTCTTTACTTCAGTTCCCAGCAATCACATTTTTAGGTCCCGATACTGGGCACTTCAGTAGCAGATCTACACGCAAATTTTCTCTTTTCTTTACTTCAGTTCCCATCAATCATAGTTTCAGGTCCCGACAACGGAACCATTTTTTGGCACATGGGCAGACCCAGGGTTCAACGCTACAATAGTGCACCAACAAAACCCTAACTATCGGCCCTTTCGGCAACACCTGTGAAGAAAATGAAGTCTCACTCGAGGTAGAGGCATGGGTGGTTGCAGGACTCAGGTGTCTGTAACCTTAGATGGGACACAGATCTGTGATTATAATACTTAATAGAGCACTTAGAACAGTTATTCCACCATTGTTTAACCAATATATACTCTACAAAGAAAATAGAGCATCGCGGCATTCACCCAGATCTAATATATCTAATCAATTAGCATAACAACATAGATTAGATATAACAGATTCAAGCACTAAGAACATTCATCTATGTCATATCTAACATCCAGATTCATCATAGGCACAAAGCATAAACAAATCTATCTAATCATCTCAAAGAACTTAGAAAATAACACATAAACACATCAGAACATTGCACATAGAAGAATAACACAGTATTTACGTGGTTCACCCCCACCCTGGGGCTACATCCACCAACTCTTCTTCTTTATTATCTTCTTCCATGCACAAAGCCTCGAAACCCTTACTCCACCTAGGATAGGATATCTGTGCACCTCACTAGATACTCCTTCCTCGCATTACAACACAAAACCTTCCACAGTCTGTCACAGAACACTTGCACTTAGCTCTTCAAGTCCCTCAAAATATGCACAGAGCACTTCCAATCCTTCAATCACAAAGATCTAGCACTTAGCCATTCATATCACATCACATAGATGCATGCATACACTCTATATAGCCTAGGCATCTATTTATACTTTACAAAATAGGCCTAATCAT
Organism: Picea engelmannii; assembly: GCA_009831015.1. Taxonomy (NCBI): domain Eukaryota; kingdom Viridiplantae; phylum Streptophyta; class Pinopsida; order Pinales; family Pinaceae; genus Picea; species Picea engelmannii. The sequence goes on along the minus strand of ML781196.1, from coordinate 522,148 downwards.
GGTTAAACCCATGGGCTGACATCCACTTCCCATTACATAATCCCAAAACCCTAAAAGGACCCAAAAAGGAGCCGAGATCCTGTGATCTCTGCTCCGTCTTGTGCTCCATCTTCGACAGGCCGTTGAAGTCCCCAAAATGGTCAAACTTGACCAAGGATATCCAAAACTTGGTCAAGGGCCAACAGAGTTCCTCTAATGCAAAAGAATATTGCTTCGCAGGCTGAGGCGCTAGAGATTGCCATGAAGCTAGAGTCAGCCCCTATGGGAGAATCTAGCTCAGGTATGAGTCAAATATTGAGTCAGCTAACTAATTTGTCCCTGCAGGTCAAGGATATGAAGAAAGAAAAGGGAAAAGATAAAAGAGAAGACATTCGGTATGTCAGATGCATATCGGAAGGCCATGACAAGGAGCATTTCCCCCTATTTCATGAATGCTTGGCCTCTGGAGCTCTGATCCCTTTGAAGCAAGTCACCTTACCCTAGTGCGAGGTATGCATAAATAGGCATTGCCCTTGTGAGTGCTATTACATGCAGAAATACATTCGGACACCCAAAAATTTGTATTGTACGTTATGTAAGTCCATGGGGCACGATGACAGGGATTGTAGGGCTTACGATCTCATGCATGAAAGGTCGAGAGACATATACAAGATTCAAGGCGAAGTATAGCAAGAAGGAAACACTACACAGTATAACTCCCCTGGGAGAGGAAACTTCAATCCTCGTGGTGGATTCAGAGGCAGAGGATGAGGAGGAGGAATGGGTCGAAGTTGAGGAAAGATCATCTGTTACAAATGCACACAGCCGAGACACTTAGCAAGGGACTACTAGAACCCTTGCACTACTTCCAGCTACTGTAGTTCCTTCGAACACATTATAGAAGATTGTCCTGTGTTGTTGGCTAAGCTTCAAGAAAGACGAGGACCTCACAGAACCCACAAGTACAACAGATATATGTTGAACCTTGTGGAGAAGACCCTAGAGTCGCTATTATCACTAGAGGAGGTGTTGTTACAGGAGAAGACAGGATGACCCAAGAAAATATTGCAGAAGACTCAGGAATCGGGAAAGCTGCAAAGAAGACCCAAACATTTGATGCAAAGAAAGAAAGACAAATATTTGAGGAGGAAAGAAAAGAGTTCAAAGTATACCAAGGGTCTTCATGAAAGACATAGCCAGAAGTAAGAGAATATGGAATGCCTCTTGCATTTGATCGGTTTGCTTTGCCAAAAGAAGGAAAAGAGGTAAGCAAGATCATGGAATTTTTATATACTTGTATTAAGTTGATTCAGCATGAGAGCATTGTACAAGAACTACAAAATTTAATAAAAAAATATGAGACATGAAATATAGACCCCTTACTGAATAGGGTAGTACACCAAATTGTTAAAAAGAGAAAGATAAACAAGGAAATACACTTGAATGCTCAAATAGGAGAGTATGATATAGACTATGTGGTTCTCGACTTAGGGTTGGAGGTCAATGTCATGACGAAGCAAACCTGGGCACTGATGGGAAAATCGAAGTTGATTTATTCCCCTATCAGTCTTAGGATGGCTAATCAACAAGATGTAAGCCCCTTTGGCAGACTGGAACATGTCCCTATGGACATCAACGGAGTAAGAACGTTTGCAGATTTTGAGGTAATTGAGATAGTTGATGATAGTTGTCCTTACCCTGCGCTGTTAGGAATTGATTGGGCTTTTAATAATTCCACTGTGGTTGATTTAAATAAAAGACATATGACTTTTGAAAGAGATGGACTTAGGGTCATTGCACCTTTAGATCCAGATGAAGGTTAGCGATACATAGAACCTATCAGAGAAGAAGACCATGCATATGAACTAGAAAAAATATACAAGCTCACATCCAGATAGCATGATTACATTAATCCCACGACCGATGGAAACCTAAGCTGGCAAAGTGATAGTGCATGTTCATCAGAATCAGAAGAAGCACTAGAGAACTGGCAGATTAAAATGTATGAATTATATACAAGAAGATGTGCTAGAATAACTAGAGAAGTTTGTTGGATTGGCACAACAGTAAGTAACTTACCTACCTTTGATGGTCTGAATCCTTTATAAACCTTCTTGTCGAACTTTAAAGAAAGTGTACCAATGCAACAAAGATTGTTCACAATGGATGAGGCCTTGAAAGCCACACCAACAAGATGGTGGGGAACACATAAAAACAACATTACATAATGGGTACAAGGTCGTACCCTGATGACAGTGCGGTTCTCAGCACAAGTAGAAGGCTTCCAAGTTTTCTACACAGGTCGAAGTTGTGCAAAGGAACATGTGCGAAGTTTCAAGGAAGCCTGGAGAAAAATTCCTCATGAACAGTGGGTCCACAAATTCATTAACACACTGGGCACGAAACCTATCAACTGGTACCTTCAAGCAGAGCTGCGTCTTGTCATTGCAAATTGGGAAGTATGACTCAGAATTTTGTAACTACCTTCTTATTTGAAAGTCAATATCCTTTAGTAGATCAAGAATTACAGGATGTAAGACAAAAAGTATTTGAGAAGGCCCCTAGCCTCCCTATAGAACAAGAAGAGGACGAATGGACTATGCCCCTCTAGAAACTGCAAGCTTGTTACAACATCAATGCTAATGAAGATGATGATCCTAAGAAGGTGAACATCACATAAACATAAGGCCAAAGAGATGTGGAAGGACCAGGAGTTGAGCTACCATTCATTGGACAACCGATCAACATTAAGAATATCAATATTGAAATGGAGCAGACACCAAAGCTTACAAATGTTGGAGATTATTGGGATGTTGCTACTATTGACAAGATAGCGGAGTTACTGCATGAATATTGGGACTTATTTCCAACCAAGTTCATTGATATGAAGGGAATTAAAGGGCCTGTTATCACTCTGTAATTTGCCCAAGGCTGAAAAGGCAATCACAGAGGCAACATCAGAACCGCTTCGAGTCCTGGATCTAGCCCTCCAAGACTCAGAGAGGGATCTCTCTGTATGATGTAGCTTTGTTTGAAAATGATATTAGACTAGGTAATGAGAACAGTGGGTTTTGTTGTGAAAAGGGTTTTTAAAATTGGCTGAGACAGCTTACACATCCATTGGGCTATGGAGTCTGAAATTAATGACATCTGAGATGCAACCAGAAATGACAAAGAAAACCTTCACAAGGCAAGATAACACACTCACTGGATCTTCAATAATTAAAGTGATGAT
>ML781196.1:482907-494872 GCA_009831015.1 Picea engelmannii | reverse complement strand
ATAATTTTAGATAATAAGCCTCTTCGAGGGGGCAACCTCCTTTTACCCCACTTAAATGTTCAAGTACAAGATGATTCAAAATGAAAATGTCTCCTTGGTATATATAGGAGACTAGGAGGTATAATTACAACCAATGGCCTAAAATTGACATAAATAAAATAACATTACTAATATAATATGCCCCAATTAAGGGGTAATGAGACAATATTAGGGCTTAACAGTATTATGAGAGAGAACTACTAAGTGGTGGAGCCTTCTGGTATTGTAAGATATTCAGTTAGGTGTGAAGATCAACCCTGCAGCTGGGTGCATAGGGAGGGAAGAGAAAGAGAGGAGAAGAAAGAATATCTACTAGCTAAGAGCGCATACAAGAACTGTATGTTTTACCTCAATATATTATAGCACAATTCTGTGGATGTAGCCCTAGAGAGAGGGTGAACCACACATACTTTGTGTTGTGTGTGATTGGTATTTGGTGTTTGTCTTTGATATACTGTGATTGCATTACTTCTTTAGATTTGATAAGTAGATGTGCATGATAGATCTAAGTTGATAAGTGAGATATGAATGTTGTATTTTTCTTGTGCTAGATCCACTTGATATTCCCTTTGGTTGTAGACATCTCTAACCTGCAACCCCCTCATAACTGCTTCGAGTGAGATTGCATCAGCTTCGCAGGTGCTGCCGAAAGGGCCAGTAGTTAGGGCTTGTTGGTGCATTATTGGAGTTGAACCCTGGGTCTGCCCCTATGCCAAAAAATGGTTCTGTTGCCGGGACCATATTCCTTTTAAGGGAATGTCAAGGTGGTTTCCATCGAAGAAAAAGATTCAAAAGTGGATAGAGGATTAAGAGAAGGACTTCGCTGAAGCCCAGAATAAGAACCCTAATCTTAGCACTAACAATTGGCTAGAAAGATATATCTTCACTTATATACACGAGATATTCTTTGGAGGGATCCATCAGGAGCTATATGAGTGGCTAGATAGATTATCCAATACCCAGCTCGAGATCCGATCCAAACTTCCTGTGGTTTGGACGTCGAAGTTGATCAAGAAGGTCAAGAAAGCTGATAACACTGTATCACGAGAAGTAGATCACTAGTTCAATAGTACATCATAGAGTTTATTTTTGACAGGGTAGATTCATACAACCAAGCTGAAAGATATTTCTTTAAGGGACCCAGAGGAGAATTTTTACAATTCTTGAAGCTGAGACTCAAGATGTTGTTGCATGAGAAGAACATCTTGAAGACACAATAGATTGGTTGGATCCGGAAAGGCTAATGTTCAAGAATTCAGACAGCGACAATGACACATAAGTTGGACATACGCACAGTGGGAGAGTGTTCCCAGAGGTCTGCCTTGAAAACCTGTTTAAGTAGAAGTATGGGGAGGAGGGTTTCTATAGTGGAGAAGAAGCAAATCTGACGAATGAAGAACATTCAGAACTCATCGGGACAGAGGAAGGACAGGATGAATAAATTCATCGAGGATAACCTGAAAACTTAGAAACTACGCAAACCATTGAAGTAAGTACTGTTATCCTTCTTGTTGATTCAATCTTAAGAAACCATAGTAATCCCAGTCACCAGAGCATCCAGAGCACTGTCCATAGTAGCCCACCACATATTCAATCAGGAACCCTAGGAAGATCTATGGCATATGAGATGAGGCTTCCTATCTTTAGGGGAGATGGATATAAAGATCTCGATCAACACTGGTTTCTATGTGAAGCCATATGGAACATTAAGAATGTCACAGATGAAGCTGTCAAAAGAACCCAGTTCTGTACAACTCTCAGAGATCGCGTACTAAGTTGGTACATGAAACTTGTCTAAGGACTTGCATAGCCTAAGCCATTGAATCGGATCAAGAACGCGTTGATTGCAGAATTCAAGAAACCTAAGTCAGAATCTTAATGTATCATAGATATGAAAGAGATCAAGCAGAAAGTAGTTGAACTTGTTTGGGAGTTCGATCAGAGATTCAAGACCTTAATAGGTCAATTAACTTTTCATATCCCACACAAGAAGAACAAGGAATGGTTCATTGTTTCCCTTCAACCACACATCAGGGTTCCCCTGATGCAACAGAATATTGCTTCATAGGCTGAGGCATTGGAGATCACCATGAAGCTAGAATCAACCCCCATGGGAGAATCCAGTTCACGTATGAGTCAGATCCTGAGTCAGCTAACTAGCTTGTCTCTGCAGGTCGAAGATATGAAGAAAGACAAGGTAAAAGATAAAAGGGAAGAAATCTGGTGTGTCATATGCAGATCAAAAGGTCATGAAAAGGAACACTTCCCTTTATACAATGAATATTTGTCGTCTGGAGGTCTGATCCCTTTGAAGAAAGTCACCTTACCCTGGCGCAAGGTATGCAGAAACAAACATCATACTGACAAGTGCTATTATATGCAAAAGTATGTTCAGGCACCTACAAATTTGTATTGTACATTTTGTAAGTCCGTAGGACATGATGATAGGGATTTTAGGGCTTATGATATCATGCATGAAAGGTCAAGAGACATATATAAGATCCAAGGCAAAGTACAAAAAGAAGGAAACACTATGCATTACAACTCCCCAGGAAGAGGAAACTTCAATCCTCACGGTGGATTCAGAGGAAGAGGATGAGGACGAGGAATGGGTTGAGGCTGAGGACAGATCATCTGTTATAACTGCGCACAACCTGGACACCCTGCAAGGGATTGTCAGAACCCTTCTACTACTTGCAGATACTGTAGCTCATTTGACCATGTTATAAAAGATTGTCCTATACTGCTAGCTAAGCTTCAGGAAAGACGAGGACCCCAACAGAACCCACAAGTGCAATTGATCTATGTTGAAACTCATGGAGAAGACCCTAGAGTCACTTTTATAACCAGAGGAGGCGTTGTTACATGAGAAGATAGACTGACACAAGGGAAGACTACAAAATATTCAGGAATCCAGAAAGATGCAAAGAAGACCCAAAATTTTGATGCAAAGAAAGAAAGACATAAGTTTGAGGAAGCTAGGAAAGAATTCAGAGGAAACCAAGGCTCTACATCAAATACAAGACCAGAAGTGAGATAATATGGAATGCCTATGGAATTTGATCAGTCTGCCTCGCCAAAAGAAGGAAAAGAGGTAAGCAAGCTCATGGAATTTGTATACACTTGTATTAAGTTGATTCAAGATGAAAGCATTGTACAAGAATTACAAAATCTAATCAGAAAATATGAGCAAGGAAAGATAGATCCCTTACTGAATAGGGCAGTACACGAAATTGGTAAGAAGAGAAGGAAAAATAAGGAATTACATTTGAATGCTCACATAGGAGAATATGAGATAGACTATGTGGTCCTCGAATTAGGGTCGAAGGTCAATGTCATGACGAAGCAAACTTGGGCACAGATGGGAAAATCAAAGTTGATCTATTCTCCTATCAGGCTTAGGATGGCTAACCAACAAGTTGTCAGCCCATTTGGACGATTGGAGCATGTCCCTGTGGACATTGATGGAATAAGAACATTTTCAGATTTTGAGGTAATTGAAATAGTTGATGACAATTGCCCTTACCCTGCGTTGTTAGGAATTGATTGGGCCTTCAATAACTCTATTGTTGTTGACTTAAAGAAAATACATATGACTTTTGAAGGAGACGGCCTGACTGTCATCACACCATTATATCCAGATGAAGTTTAGTGATACACAGAGCCCATCAGAGAAGAATATTGTGCATACACACTAGAAAACATATACAAGCTAATAGCTAGACAACAGGACTACATTAATCCTACAGCTGACAGGAACTTAAGTTGGCGAAGTGAAATCGCGTGTTCATCAGATTCAGAAGAAGTGTTGGAGAACTAGCAGAACCAGATGTATGAAGTGTTTGCCAGAAGATGTGCTAGATTAACTAGAGAAGTTCGTTGGATCGGCACAATAGTAAGCAACTTACCCACATTTGATGGTATGAATCTGTTAGAAGCCTTCCTATCAGACTTTGAAGCAAGTATACCAACACAACAGAGGTTTTTGGCCATGGATGAGGCCCTGAAAGCCACACCAGCAAGATGGTGAGGGACACATAAAAGTAATATCACAGACTGGATACAATGTCGTACATTGATGACAACGCGGTTCTTGACACAAGAAGAAATCTGAGAAGTAAGGTACACAGGTCGAAGCTTCCTAAAGGACCATGTGTGAAGCTGCAAAGAATCCTGGAGTGATGTCCCTCGAGAACAGTGAGTGCACAAATTCATTAACACGCTGGACACTACACCTATCAAATGGTACCTTCAAGTGGAGCTGCGCCTCATCACTGCAGACTGGGAAAGTATGATTCAGAATTTTGTAACCACCTTTTTATTTGAAAGTGAATATCCTTCAGTATACCAAGAATTACATATTATGAGATAGAACATATTTGAAGAGGCATCTAGCCTCCCGTTAGAACAAGAAGAGGACGAATGGACTATGCCCCTCCAGAAACTGCAGAGCTATTACAACATCAACGCTGATGAAGACGATGATCCGAGGAAGGTGAACATCACAGAGACAAAAGGACAAAGAGATGTGGAAGGACCAAGAGTTAAGCTACCATTTATTGGACAATCAATCAAGATTAAAAAATTCAATATTGGAACAGAGGAGACACCGAAGCTCGCCAATGTCGGAGATTATTGGGATGCTGCTACCATTGACAAAATTATAGATTTGTTGCATGAGTATCAGGACTTGTTTCCGACCAAGTTCACTGATATGAAGAGTATTAGAGGGCCTATGGGAGAGATGAGGATCCCTTTCCAACCAGATGCTAGACCAGTCAAACAGAGACCTTACAAATTGAACCCTAAATATAAGGAAAAAGTGAAGATTGAGCTTGACAAAATGTTGGAAGCAGGGATTATAGAGCCTGTGGAAGAATCAGTGTGGATAATCCCTATGGTGGTGCAAGACAAGAAAACAGGAGAAATCGGGATATGCGTAGACCTCAATAATTTGAACGATGCTTATCTGGATGACCCTTTTCCTACACCATTCACAGATGAAGTGTTAGATAACGTGGGAGGCCAAAAGGTATATTTGTTTACAAACAGATTTTCAGGATACCATCATATACACATTGCCAAGGAAGACCGCCACAAGACCACGTTTTCCACAGAATGGGGATCCTACCAGTATACAGTAATGCCATTTGGATTGAATAATGCCCCGGCCATATTTTCCAGGGTGGTGGTCGAAGCGTTCAAAGAGTTTCTGCATAAATTTCTAGAAGCATATTTTGATGATTGGACTATTTTTAGTTTGTTGAAAAATCATATTGAATGTCTAAGGATAATGTTGGACAAATGCAGGCAGTGTCAAATTGCTTTGAATCTGAAGAAGTGCATTTTCTTTTCACCATTTGGATTTCTGTTAGGACATATTGTATGTAAGCAAGGACTGTTGGTAGATCCATCCAAGATCACTATTATAGTTGATCTACCCCCTCCTACAAAAGTTAAATAGTTGCGCACTGCACTGGGACACACAGGATACTACAGGAAGTTCATTAAGGGATATGCTCAGATTACAACACCCATGGAGAAGTTGTTGAAAAAGGATTGTCAGTTTAGTTGGAATGAAGAATGCCAATAGAAATTTGACACAGAAAATGGTTACTGCGCCCATTCTCGTTTTCCCATATTGGACCAAGGAGTTTCATGTGCATGTCGATGCATCATCCATTGCATTAGGAGTTGTGTTATCACAACCAAGAACAAGAGACATCGACCACCTGTTATCCTTTGCTAGTAGGAAGCTATCCACAGCTGAGATTAATTATACCACTACTGAAAGAGAGGGATTAGCCATGGTGTACGCATTACAGAAATTTTGCCACTATTTGTTGGGAGGACACTTTAAAATGTTTACTGATCACTCCGCGCTGAAGTACCTAGTCAACAAGCTAGTGTTGGGGGGAAGGATATGCATATGGCTGCTACTATTTCAAGAGTATAATTTTGAGATCATAGTAAAACTAGGAAGAATGAACAAGGGTCTTGATCACTTGTCGAGGTTGGAACATGGAGAAGAGCCCACTAATTTGGAAGATACACTGCCAGATGCACAACTACTAGCTATTAGAAAGATCGATGTTCACTTCATAGAAATAGTCCAGTTCCTGTCAACAGGAATGGCACCTAGTGAGTATACAATTCCACAGAAGAAAGATCTAGTAGTGTGCGTTGCATATTTCTCACTTATAGTTGTACATCTATACAAAATAGGCTCGGATGAGATATTGCGAAGATGTGTTATGGAGGCAGAATGACCATTGATCCTTGCAAAATCTCATGAAGGCATTGTAGGAGGCATTATGCAGGTAAAGAAACTGCGTAGAAGGTTCTTAGAGCTAGCCTTTGGTGGCCTACCTTACACAGAGATGTTAAATACTATTCTAGAGCTTGTGATGTATGCTAGAGAGTTGGGAAACCATCTAGAAGAGATGAAATGCCATTGGCACCACAATTGACCCTACAAGCATTCGAGAAATGGGTCATTGACTTTGTTGGACCTATAAATCCACCAGGAAAGTGTACAGGAGCAAGATACATCATCACTGTGATAGAGTACTTGACCAAATGGGTCTAAGCAAGAGTAGTCAAGGATTGTAGTGCAACTACAGCTGCGTGCTTCATATTTTATGAAATCATAACCAAGTTTGGATGCCCAAATATCCTCATGAGTGATCGAGGAACACATTTCATAAATAAGAAAGTTGAATCCTTGACTGAAGAATTTACAGTCCACCATCAGAAGAGCACACTGTACCGTCCTCAAGCAAATGGGACAGTTGAAGCATTCAACACGATTTTGGAAACAGAAGTAACCAAGATTTGTTGTGTGAACAAAGATGATTGGGATTTGAGAGTACCAATAGTATTATGGGCATATAGAACCACCTGCAAGAAGATGACAATGCAAACCCCTTTTAAGTTGGTTTATGGTCTTGAAGTTGTTGTTCCAATGGAGTATTTGGTACCAAGCCTGAGAATTGTTGTCTTTACAGGTATGGATGATATTAGAGCTGCTCAAGAGAGGCTTGCATAGTTGGTCGAAATTGAGGAAGATCAATTCATTGCAGGATTCCATCAACAAGTTCAGAAGGAAAGAGAGAAGGCCTACCATGCTAGGCACATCAAGCATAAGACATTTAGACAGGGAGATCTAGTGTTGGTTTATGACAACAAGTTCATCAAGCATCCTAGGAAGTTTAGAATGCATTGGCTAGGGCCATACGAGATCGCTTATGTTACAGAGGGAGGAGATGCACAATTAAATACGTTGAATGGAGAATGGAAGGGAGGATTAGTGAATGGGAGTCAGCTGAAGTTGTACTATGACAACCAGCTGACAATTGAAGTATTTTGTCACTGAAAAATGATGTCAATATACTCAAATACCTTTGAATCTTAACTGTCTCATCCTTGATGAAATAGACATACTTCATCAGTTCTAAAAACCTTCTCTCATATTCATCTATTGTCATACTCCCAAGCTTGAGTTCAAATAACTCTTTCATTTTATTGTCACAGTATCTCTTAGTTAAGTATTTCTTCTCAAAATAGTTCTTGAATTCCCTCCAAGTAACACTTTTCTCTTTATTGTGTTGCACTTGCACAAGTTGATGCCACCACATGGATGCCTTTCCCTTGAGTTGATAGATAGAAATTCTACCTTCTGCGTGAGAAGAATAATTATTCAATTGGAAACACTTTCTCATGCCCACCAACCATGTCTTTGCATCTTCATCCTTCTTGTGCTCACCATCAAATGTAGGAGGTTTGATTTTTTTCATTTATCCTCGAAATTCATCCACCCCAGATCTCTTATTCTTTCTGACAGGGGATGTACTTGAGTTGTCACGTTCTCTCTTATTGGAATGCCTCGAGGAGTGATGGTGATGTCTACTAACACTTCTTTCTCTTGTTTTCTCATTAGGAGGCTTGTGACTCCCAGATTTTCTTGAGCCACTCTCCTTATCCAACTTCTTTTCTATTTGGTTCAATCTCTGCATTAAATTCATGTTGAAGTCATCCTACTGCTCCTTGGCTCTCATAAGCCTTTCATTCTCAGCTTTATTGCTTTGGACATCCTTCTGTAAATTTTTAATGGTCTCTGCCATATTCATGTTTTCATTCCTTTCATCTCCATGTCCATTGTATTTTTCATAGGATCTCAATTGGGTTTCCTCATATATATCTTATGGACACTCTATCCAAGTTTGGGCTCTTTTTGGGTTCTTGGCTGCTAGTTACAGCCTGCTGAACTTCAGGGCCAAAATACCATATTGTATCTGATATCCTACAGGTACCTTATTTTCCATATAAATTCTTTTAACATGCCCAAAAATTTAATTCAACTCTTGGAATGTCTTCTATGGTTCAATAGATTTCCATTGACTACTCTTGCGCCTCCATCTGATTCTGGAGTAGAAAGCTATGGCTCTTCGAAGTTAGATGGGTCTTAAAATTTACCCTCCACTGTTTGTGTTATAAATTTCTCATAAAATATCTGTTTGACGAACGTTTTACACCATTAGAAAGATCTCTCCCAACTCTTTTTATTTGAGATAAAAATGCTCTTAAGTGCCTCAAAAACATGTTGCAAAAATATGACGTTCAAATTATATAAAACATCGCAGAAAATCGTTGGTTTTCTGCTATTGTTCACCCTTCAAACGACTTCGCGTGCACAAATTTCAACCTGTACACCCATATTCACCATGCACAACAACAACACAAGGTAAATCGTTCTTCGCTCACTTTAAAACCACTTTGTATCACTTCTTTGTCACACCAATAACTGCACACTACTTTTGTGTTGTGCGCCAATATTCACCGCGAACAGTTTTGGTTCTTGCACTATTACCTGTTGCATGCATTTTTTTTTGTATCGCGTGCTAATATTCCGCGCACATTATACTCTACATGATGCACCATGCCAGAGTTTAGTACATCTCCACCGTGCACCACTAACTAAACTATCATTCAACAACATATACCCACATTGCGCACGCACCAACAAAACTCTTCTGCGCTCTGCCAACACTGCACACACCTCGCACGCCATTTTTATGTGTGTGCACACCGCGCAATGTTAAATTTAGTGCGTGCTCTTGTACACCAACATTTTTCTGCACGACGCCTATATTTAGTGCACACACTCGCACACTAACATTTTTCCGCACAACACCGAAATTTAGCACGCACACCTGCACACTAACATTTTTCCGAGCGGCACCAAAATTTAGTGCACACACCTACACACTAACATTTTTCTGCGCGGCACCAAAATTTAGTGCGCACACCCGCACACAAACATTTTTTCGCGCTGCACCAAAATTTAGTGTGCTCTCCAGCACGCCAATACCTTGTCGTGTAGTGCTGAATTTTACCCATCACAAGCTTTTCACTGTGCATCATGCATTTTTAGTGTGCCCACCTGTGGACATTCATTTTTATGTGCATCAATTCCTCATTAATTCTGGTGCAGAAATTGGGGCTTTTGGCTCAACTTTTTTCCCAATTTACCATCAAGATTCTGCAACCATGAAATTTGTTCAATTTCACCCCGATAACACTAGGTCAACCTATGCAACAACAAATCGTTGTAAGTTGACATTTTGGGAACAAATTTATCCAAAATCAATTCGCGAATTGAGAATTTTAACGACTAAACTCGCTCCATATGTCATGGCTTCACTGTAACTTCAAATTTGACCCATTCTAGATCTGAATTTGCTAGAACAGATATTAAATCAGAAATATCTCAACACTTGGCCGAATTTCTCCATTTTCTCATGAATTTAACAACAGAAATTGGGGCTTTTCCCCAATTCCTCCCAGTTGTTGTTACTTTTTACCATGGACACTCTACAAACTGAAATTTGGCCACTTCGAAATAAATCCTCTATGACATTTCGCTTTAACTCAACTTTCTCGGCCCATCCAAGCTCAGTGTTGAAAACTGAAGCTCGGATACCATATTGCAACGTCCCCAGCCATCCATGTCAGACCACGCTACGCCAGGAAACTCTTATGTTCTCTCTGTGGAACATACTTTAACATACCTAGCATCTAACTGAGCTATGCCACATAATTTTTTTGAACTATATGCAATTAAAATATATAAACACAAAACTCTTGCAGAAGCATTATATATATAACATAAACATACAAATACCTCTATAAATACACATATTCACACTGAAATAAAAAAAACCATATGCATGCAGCATATACAAGAAATACCCATAAAAATAAACACAGTTATAACCGCACATATAATAACCCATAAAAATAAGCACATAAATATCAATGCAACATGTAAATTTATCACACAATTGGCACTTATCTTGGTAACAATGTCACCAACTATGTGCAGACCTTCCATGAACCTCCCAGCCTTAGAACACACTATTCATCACTCTCAACAGTGAGTCACCGCCGAGCTGGGACTAAACTCCACCCGGGTAAAGGGGATTCCTAACCAGGCTAAAGGCTCATAGACAACAGGAAAGACTTTGTCTTAGGTGCCAACTCAAACTAACAGCCTACAATCCCTTATTCGCCACTTGCATGTCCCACCCAGGAAGTGTGCCCCTTCTCTACTCAACAGTCCTTCGACTGCCCCACTTCCTTTCCGGGCTTCAGCAACAGGCTGAATAGGAATTCTCGGAGCACTGTATAGCTGTAGTTTAGCACCTTCAGAAAATCAATTCCCAGCAATTCTCTCACCCAGATAATTTCTCACGGGCCTGACAACCTGCCTCTTCAATATCCCACGGGCCTGAAAACCCACTTCTTCAGTCCATCTCCCAAGCTAACCAGCTACACCAACAGAAAGAAGGCTATGGATACTGGTTCAGGTACATTCATGAAGATACAAAGGATAGCTCAATAGGTGTGTGCATGCTCATAGATGATTGACTGGATGACTGAATGATGGTAAAGATGGGAAAATGAACTAAGTCCCAACAATATGTATGAATGTACCCAACTTGACACTTGTCATGTTGGGAGCTACTTTGGCCCACTTGTCCCCAACTTTAGAACTTAGGATAAAATAATTATCCATACTTTATGATTTAAGAATATTAATATAATATTCCTTTTTGGCTTAAGTTCCCTAGCTTACCCATTTTACTTAACTTTTAGGCCCCTCCCTTTCCCTAACTAGTGGAGTTTAGTCCCCCATCTCTTTTATCATGGTCGGTCTGCATGCAGTGATGTATTTTATATTAATGTTGAGACATTTACAAAAGTAGGTGCACTGGCCTTTAACATCTAGGCTCTCCGGCCTAATCTAAACATAAGCATCCTAGCTTATAATATCATCTCACCATCCTATAAAATGCCACATATACACAAAGGCTCCTTGGCTTCAATATCATGCACACTCAAGTTGTTACACAGAATATCCAGGAATGTGCACACTTCATCATTTTACTGCGCAGTACTAGCGCGCACTATGCCATGAAATGTGCATACAAAATGATATCAAAATAGATCACCAGCTTAAGTACATTTTCATTTACATTACAATTGGGTTCAACCTAGGGATATTACATCTGCCCTTGCATCGAAAATCATGCTCGACCGTACCATTGAGGGTCCTCCTCCTACATTGGAAAAATTCCATCTTTTAAATAAAATCGTGGGTGGAGTTTACCAACAAAGGTAATTGGACTAATGATTGGCGGATGGCTTATTAAATTTTATGGTTGGGGAGGTCTTGGGGTCAAGCCAGCGGGCCTCCTCTTTTGGTGTGTTGTTACAACCATATGTTATATTAAAGCCCCTGTGGATTTGGTGGAGTACTCTTAGTATGGTGGAATAGTGAAAATTTCATTGCATTTGGCGGAGAGTGGATCTGTTGCTATATTTAGTGGAAAAGGGGTTGGTCATTGGCCAACCCTTTTTTTTT
>ML781196.1:465369-476246 GCA_009831015.1 Picea engelmannii | reverse complement strand
AATAAATTATCACCAAAGTACTATGGCCCTTATAAGGTGTTTCAAAAGATTGGTACTATGGCATACAAATTGGAGCTGCCTGCATCTTCACGAGTACACCCAGTTTTCCATGTTTCATGCTTAAAGAAGGTTATAGGCGAAAATATCCCAGTTCAAACTATATTTATAGAACTTGATGAGGAAGGAAAAATCATATTGGAGCCTGAAGCCATCACTGACACAAGAATTCGCCAGTTGAGGAATAGATCCATTTCAGAGTATCTCATTAAATGGAGGAAAATACCAGCTGAAGATTCCACTTGGGAAGATGAGTCTTTTATACAGAAGCATCCAAAGTTACTCAAGCGTTGCGGACAACACTTGTCTCAAGGGGAGGGGCATGTTAAGCCCTAATATTGGCTCATTACCCCTTAATTGGGCCATATTATATTAGTAATGTTATTTTATTTATGTCGGCTTTAGGCCATTAGTTGTAATTATACCTCCTAGTATCCTATATATACCAAGGATACATTTTCATTTTGAATCATCTTGTACTTGAACATTTAAGTGGGGTAAAAGGAGGTTTGCCCCTCGAACAGACTTATTATCTGAAATTATCTCTTTTTCAAGGCGTTGAGTAATTTTTCTGAGGTTTTTCTATGCTATATTGATGTTTGGTTCTTAACACATACTAAAGAAACACACTTTTAACTAACGACACATTAGACCAAGTAGATATTAACTAACTCCTAAGTGTCTAAATATCCTAACATCCCCCCTTAAGAACAACTTGAGATAGGATTGAAGGATTTACAATGTTGACACAATAGGAGAAGGAAGGAGGCATTAGAGCATGTCCCCCCTTAATGACAACTTCTTGAACTCCTAACATAGATCGAGGTTTGGAAAAAATCGCTTCTGTAAGAGACTTTGTGAAAATGTCTGCAACTTGATCTTTCGTAGGGAAACAGAGCACTTCAATAACTTGATCATGAATGAGTTTTCCGATAAAGTGCATGTGTAGCTCGATGTGATATTTTCTTTGATGTTGAATTGGGTCTTTTGCAGGCTTGATGGAACTCTAATTGTCACACCAAAGGCTGGTCAGATGTTGCTGCTCGAATCCAAACTCTAAAAGGATCTATCGAAGCCACAAGGTTTCCTGAATTGCATTTACCACTGCTCAGTACTCTGCTTCTGTTGAAGAAAGTGCAATAGCCTATTGTTTCTTATAGGCCCAAGTGATAGGTCCTGAACCAAGGCTGAAAACATAACCTGCAGTAGACTTCTGATCATCAAAGTCGTCGGCCCAATCTGAATCAGTGAAACCAACCAATAAAGAAGTCCCCTCTAAACTGTAATGTATCCCAAACTGAATTGTACCACAGACATAGCGAAGTATCATTTTAGCTGCTTTACAATGGATTTCATGGAATGTTTTCATATACCGGGAAACAAGACCAACAACAAAAGAAAGATCGGGACGGGTATGAGTCAAGTATAAGAGGCTACCAACTAACTAACGGTACAAGGTGCCATCAACTTTGGGAGAAGTACATGTGGAAGTAATCTTGACTCTAGACTAGAAGGGAGAAAGGGCTGGTTTACAATCATCCATGTGAAATCGACGAAGAAGGTCACAGGCATACTTAGACTGCGAAAGAAAAATTCCTTCATTGGTTTTCAAAACTTGGACTCCAAGGAAATAGTGCAAAAATCCGAAGTCTGTCATCTCAAATTTCTTCTTAAGTCTGGTTTTCACATGGTTTAAAATTTTCAGTCACTACCAGTAAGGATAAGGTCATCAACATAAAGGACAAGGATTATGAGATGGATTCCTACTTTCTTGGTATAGACATTAGGATCAGAATGGCATTTAGAGAATTTAGTGTCAATAATAAAGTTGTTCATTTTGGCATACCAAGATTGGGGAACTTTCTTAAGAACATAAAGAGATTTCTTAAGGCGAAAAACAAGGCTAGAGTAATTCTAGACATAGCTAGGAGGTTGTTCCATGTAGATTTCATCTTTCAAATCACCATGCAAGAAAGTGGATTTAGCATCCATCTGATGGAACTCCCATTTATGTGAGGTAGCAAGGGCAAGACCAAAGCGGATGGAATTCATTTTGGCTATAGTGGAAAAGGTTTCATTATAGTCAATCCCTTCAACTTGGGAAAATCCTTTGGTAACTAACCGAGCCTTATGACTTTCAATACTTCCATCTGATGTATACTTAGTTCTGTAGACCCATTTACATCTAACAAGTTTTCTTCCTTTTGGAAGAGGTACAAGATCCCAAGTATCATTTTCCATTAAACAATGATACTCTTCATTCATTCATATGAAGGATCACCGACAAGATCACCAGTTGCTTCTCGTGTTGAATGAGCCCATCTAGGAAGTAGTGGAACTGGTGCGAGTTCAGGTTCAAAGGACTCATATGGAGGAAGGTGAGCAGGCAGAGGTGGATTTTCATCCTCACTGTCATCATCTGAAGAAGAAACCAAAATAGGAACAGAAGAAGGCACAAAATCCGAATATGGCTCACAGGCCGAAGAAGGCACAACCACCGAATTAGGTGTTGGACACACCTACCACACTTAGAGGGGGGGTGAATGAGTGCGGGGATATTTTTCCCAAAAGCTTCCCTCTTTAAAAAAACTCCTTAGTTAACATTCAACATTTATTCATTACCCATTGTTGTCATTTATAACCAGTTAGATGAGAACATATATCAGCAACATATATCAACAATATATCATCATCAAGTCATCACTACAAGGACCACAAAGAACACAAGATGTATGTACACTTTTTCTTTTTATTATGGACAACAATCTGGGGGTTTATCAGTAACAAATGAATAGAGTACAACTCTACAAGAGCACCAGCTCTATAATGCAAGACTCAGCTTACACCCTCAACACCAACTGAGATGAGGCAACAATCCTCAACAGATATCAATCTGTCAATAGGTACGTGACCTATTAGTAGTGCAGCCAACGTGTGCATGTGCCCTGGCTCACTACAACCCACATATGCACGCGGCCAGTGTATACAACAACATGCGTATACCTTCTTAACTGTTAGGGTTTGTCCTTCAAGATCAACTCAGATTATCTGCAATCAATATATCATTATCTTCTGTATCTGACTGTCCAATATGACCACCAGCCAGTCACAACACATCCAAGCTCTCTAATAGATTTCTCATGCTCTACAACAAATCAATATGAATGTTATATCAATAATGTATAAACAACTAGTATACCATATCAATAATGTCATCACTAAATCACAGGAGTAATTCTCACTCCATCAACCAAATCAACCAAACAGTGTCTCAGTGATATATTTGAGCCCATAGAATCCAGATCTGGAACCTGCCTCATCATCCAAGATCTTGGCACCAACTCAAATACAAGTCTTCATCATTACGCGCCCTGACCCATGTTTGTACGTGCCCTAACCCATTACAACCCGCGTATACCTCAGAAACTAGGGTTTCTGAAGCTCCGAGACTTTTGCCGTAAAGATCTTCGACATTGCCGAAACTTTGATGCATCCATGAGATCCTACTCTCGCTTTCTTCCTCAGAATAGATCTTCAATCATTCTCAAGAGATCCACACCAATAAGATGCTCTCACAAGAAGATCTCCATCAATACTCCAAAATATATTCACAAGAAGCTCTCCATCAATACTCCAAAAGATATTCACAAGAAGCTCTCCATTGATCCACAAAAAGGATCATCTACAAGAGACCATAGCTATCTGATTTATATTTTCATCCTCTAGGTCACTTAATCCATTTTTAGGTTACTTAACCCATTTCTAGGTGACTTAACCTATTTTCCTTATTTTAGGGTTAACCACTTTCCATGAATAGAAATTTCTCCAATATTTTATCATTTAAATATTCCTTATTGATTTTTTCACTTCTTTATCATTTAAATAATGATTTCTTCTTTTAGGTCACTTTGACTTCTTTGACCTTGGGGGCTTCAAGCCTTCATATGGGGGTCCTCCAACTTCGTAAGGCCATAACTCTCAAACCATGAGGAGTTATGTGACATTCCACATACCACCAGAAATGGCATGACAAGCACTATCCATATAGGATAGTTTCACCAACAATTTCCTTGATCTTCATCTCATTATTCTATATACAAGTATGGGTCCTCCAACCATTCTTATAGGATAAATTAATCCGCAAAGAGTCTTCCCGTGAGGGATTTCACCATAAGGGGACCACTTTGGAGTTCATTCATTTGTGCACCTTATCAATCATGATAAGACAATAATGATTCACCTTTGTATCAATTCACCATTGAATCATATACATCATATCAATGATCTATCTTTATCAATTGATTTCCACTTTGACATCTATCATTATCATCAAGGAAAATCATCAATCAATTAATTACTTGACATCAATCAATCAAACCATTTGCATCAATGACACATGATCCAACAATCTCCCAAATAATCAAACCATTGGAATCAATGACAACATGATCCAACATTAGGCTTGCAGGCCAAGAGATTTTCACTAAATTTAACATCTCTTCTAAGAATAATTTAATTACAATGTGGTTGAAGAAGTCTATAACCTTTGACATCTTCAAAATAACCAACAAATATCCACTTCTCACTTTTAGGCTGCAATTCTTTCCTTTTCTCATCAGGAATGTGAGCCCATGCTATACTGCCAAATACACGGAAGTGACTTACATCTGGTTTAACTTTAGTCCAAGCTTCTTCCAGTGTTATATTTTTAAGAGCCTTTGTGGGAGTGTGATTGACTATGTAATTTGCACAGTTGATTGCTTTTGCCCAATACTTTAGACTTAATCCCTTAGATTGGAACATACAATTAGCTATTTCTTTTAATGTGTGGTTATTTCTCTCAACAACACCATTTTGTTGTGATTTATGTGGAACAATGTGTTGCATTTGGATGCCATGTGTAGTGCAGTAAATTGTAAAATTATTGTTCACATATTCGCCTCCATTATCTGTTCTCAACTTTTGAATTTGATGTCCATATTTCTTTTCTACAAGGGCCTTGTAGTCCAAAAACTTGTCAAAAACTTCACTCTTAATTTTTAATAAGTAAACCCAAGTACGTCTGGAAAAATCATCAATGAAAGTTAAGAAATACTTGCACCCATAAAAAGAAGGAGAATAAAATGGACCACACAAATCATTGTGAACAAGCTGCAAAGGGCCCGAAGCATGCCAAGAGGCACGTTTGTCAAAACTGTCCCAATGATGTTTGTTGATAACACAACCAGCACAAACACCATCTCTGCATGAAACAGGAGGAAGACCAGTCACCATCTATTGATTACATAGTTGTTGCAATGAGCGATAGTTTAGATGACCAAACCGCTCATGCCAAAGTTTGCTCAAGTCATCACTATGAGCAACAAAAACTGATGAAAAAAATGATGACCCAAAGTTGTCAAACTTGTACAACCTGGTAATATCATCAGCAATTACAGTTACAAGAACATGCTTAGGATCTTTTAGATCCTTGATTACAACTTGGTGAGGTGAAAACTCTACAGTTTTACCTTCACCTGAATGAGTTATTTGATATACTGATATAAGGTTACAAGAAAGACTTGGAACACATAATACATCATTGAAATGACCAGTATCTACTTGAACTGTTCCATATCCTACAACACTAATAGATCTATCATCACCAACAAATATTTTCTTGGTGTTACATTCATTTAGAGCAGAAAATGTGGCTTTATCCTTAGCCATATGATAAGATGCTCCCGAATCAATAAGCCACTCATTAGAAGTAGAAGTAGAAGTAAAATTTGTATTGAAGGAGAAACCAGAAGTAGAAAGTGCATGTCCATGAGAAGAAGAAGAAGAAGTAGAATCAATACTGATGTTGTGCTTCTTCATAGCTTCTTCTAAAGTTGCCATCTTCTTGAAACATTTGGACTCATCATGACCATATTTATCACAAAAGTTGCAATGTATGTTAGTATTCTTATTTTTATATTTTTCTCCTTTGTCACCATTAGGAGTTGAAGCTGTCTGAGCGGGTTTGGGACCCTTATGTTGCTTGTTGTTGTAGCAAGGATGTTGCTTCTTGGGATACTTGGGTTTATCTTTCTACTAGGCAACTAAGGCTTTGTTGGAGGTACCTGTAGTGTTGATCACTTCAAGTTGTACAAGCTTATATTCCTCTCTAATCAATGTAGCACAAAAGGACTCAAGAGTGGGTTTTTCATAAGCTTTCCCTAGAGCCTCTCTCATGGAATAAAAGGTAAATACAAACACAGAATATGCACTACCTAGCTTAGAAATAATAAGATAGATGCAATGCTCTTCCTCCATTTTTATCTTACATTCTTCACATAAAATTCGGAGTGTTTTAAACCTAGATAGATAGTCTCCATGGCAAGAAAATTCACTTGGACTCAAGTTCAATACTTGATTTTCTAACTGTTGTGCTCGAATAATATTGAGTTTACCAAGCACAGATTCAATCTTTTCCCAAGCTTCTTTGAGGTCATCAATTTCTTGAAGGTGGTACCTTAAATCAGAAGAAATGGACATTTTGATTAGTCCACGTGCTTCATCACTCCTATTAGCCCATTTGGATTTCTTATTATCATAAGTGGGTTCTTTTTCCTTTCCCAAGGTAATCCGGTACAAGCCTTTACTTCTTAATAAATCTTCCATATGAGATTTCCATTGGAAGTAGTTGGTGCTGGTAAGAAAAACATTACATGTAGAAGACATATTAAATATGCAGATAATATGGATTTAAAAACTGAAACTAATGATCTGGATGGAAAGAGATCGAAAAGTTATGCGGTTTTAAAAAAAATGGCACTGAAAACAGACTTCGGCAGTGAGAGTTATGCCCTTTTAAAAAAAAGGCATAAACGGTAACCAAGTGACCACGTGATAGTGTAAGATGCCTTATGAAGTGACCCACTTTTATAAGGAGAAGTGGGGATCACTTTTACAATGAAGTTACTTTATAACAGAAAAGCTGCATGCAAAATAAATAACTCTAAAATAAAATATTAAAGCTCCTTATAGTGATTCACTTTTATACTTGAAGTGAAATACACTTTACAATTTTAGCATGGACTTTTTCAAAAAAAAGTAACAAAAGAGAGACTTGAACTCAAGACCTCTTACTTAATAAGACAAATTTTAACCAAATGATCTAGCAAAAGATATTGTAATGTTCAGAAGGAGGATTGGGGTTGTTGTTGTTGTTCGAGAGTGTGCTAAAAAAAAACTCTTTTCACACAAGAAAAAAAATTCGCTTCTCAATGACAACAAAGGTTAGATCTCGGTTAGCTTACCCGGAAGATGCACCTTTTTCCTATCTGTTTCTGATTTTCCGAGATCACACAAGGCGCAGAGAAAAGATCATACGCATGTCTAAAAGAGTAGAAACCTGAAAATAAATAATAAAAAACCGAAATAAAACCAAAATACTACTCTGCAAAAAATTTAAAAAATGCATATTCAAGATTTATACCTCCAAATTTGACTGTAATGGTCGTATCTTGGGAAAACGGAAACCTTTTCAAGTGAAAACAAAAGTGTTCCTAAATGAAACGAGTGCTTTGGACACAATGGAACAGTCCTCTTAGCCCAGAAATGTACAAAAATGAAAGAAAATGGAGATGAGTCAACTCGGCTTCACGATCTCGATCTACAATAGGAGCGGGTCTTGAAACATGCTTTGATACCATGTTCGACAACACAGGTATTCCAACAGAGGAAGAACACCTTTAGTAACCACTCACATAACCAGATCCAATATCAACACACCGATGTTTCCACGTGGTAAAACCCCTACAGGGAAACATCCATGGCCCCAACCAACGCGGCCACTTGGAGCAGTTTATTAATGCAAAAGAAAAAGATTATAAAGAGATTTTACAAGAGAGTTTCTCACAATCGATCATCGACAAATGACCCTCCATGCTCTTTAAATAGAGATCATGGATCAATTGGGTGTTAAGCAACATATCAATGGCCATTAAGATCAAGGAGAGTATGAACCGTTGGATCACTCTATGTCGGGAACATATCGTGACCATCGGATTTCCTAACTACAAATGCATACTAATGAATACTAAAGAAACACTCTAAGAAACACACTTTTAACTAATGAAACATTATACCAAGTAGATATTAACTAACTCCTAAGTGTCTAAATATCCTAACAAGACTACCCCTACTACATATGATAGATGTGGTCAGGAATGGGTGAGATATAGAAGACTCCCCATAAGCTATCGATACAAGGTGTTGTCCACCACTGGTGTATCATGACCATCGCCAATTCTAACCCCAAATAAGAAGGGTGTAGGTACAAACTTGCAATCTATCATGTGGAATATCTCCATGAAATCCCAAGCATACTTAGCCTGGCATATCTTGATTCCTAACGCATCCTGGATGATCTTGAGACCAAGAAATAAATGGATTTGACCCATGTACATCATAGAAAACCTATCTTGAAGAAGTCCCTTGACTAAAGGAATCGTGAAACCAAGTTGTCGGTGATCAAAATATCATCCATATATAGAACTAGGATTAGAAGTGAGTCAGTGGTCCTCAACATGTATACACCAGGATCGGATTTACATATGAAAAAATTATTGGAGAGAAAGTAGGATTTCATCTTTGCATATCATGCTCTAGGCGCCTACTTGAGGCCACAGAGTGAGTTCTTGAGTCAGAATAGTAAACATGAATTCTGTATGAATCCATGTGGCTAATCCATATAAATCTCCTCTGAGAGATCCATGTGAATAAAATCATTCTTCACATCCATATGATGTACTTCCCATCCCCTGGATTCTCTAATGTAAAAATCCAACCTGATAAAATCCAACTTTGCTACTAGAGAAAAGGTCTCATCATAGTTGATCCCTTGGATCTGTTGAAATCCCTTGGAAACCAATCTTGCCTTATGTCTACTCACATGTTTTTCCACTACCTTTTTGGTCCTGTAGAACCATATGCATATGAAAATATTCTTGTCTGAAGGAAGTGGAACCAGATCCCAAGTCTGGTTCTCAAGGAGAAATTTGTACTCCTACTACATGGTTGCTTCCTAGAAGGGGTTCCCTACAACCTCTCTCTAGGTTTGTGGGTTTGAAGACTAAACCAGATAGCAATGCAAAGGCATCATGGGTTCAACTGTAGTGATTACATGAGGAGAATCCTCAAACTGAGATTTGGTCCTCCTCGGATCCACTAGATCCCCAACATGGTCTCCTCCATTATTAAGTGTGGACTATGCCTGCTTTGGCATGTGCTCTGGCTCCTCATTTGTATGTACTGATTGTGGATGTAAATGTTCTGATTGTGCACCTATATCCTCTTAACCCTATGACTCTTTATCGAAACTCATATCTATGGCGTGATCTAAATGTGTGGACTCATCATCCACAACTGGTGGAAGTACAAAATCCTCTACATGTGGATCATGTAGAGCATGTGAGGGACTTTCCTCAAACTGGACACTGCGCTCAATGATGAGTTGGTACGTAGAAGAATCAAGTAATATGTATCCCTTCAAATCATCAGGATAAATGATAAATATGCATGGGTGGCTCTATGGATCTAATGCTTTCCTCTTCTCAAAGGGAATGTGGGCCCATGCTCGTGATCCAAACATACAAAAATGGGTGAATTTCAGTTTTTTATTGCTCCAAGATTGAAAGGAGTCATGTCCTTAACAGATCTATGAGGAGATCTATTATGAATGTGATTGGCATAGTTAAGTTCCTCAACCCAAATCTTGGGAGGAAGTTCCTTTTCATGTAGCATGCAACTGGCCATCTCTTTGAGAGATTTGTTTTTCTGCTCAACAACCCCATCGTGTTGTGGAATATATGGTACTGTGTGCTACAACTGTATCCCAACCTCAAGATAAATATTTTGAACATCTCCATTTACATACTCCCCCACCCCATTATCTATACGGAGGACTTTGATATTTCTCCTTGGTTGAGTCTCAAAAATTTCTTTGAACTTTTTCAGATTCTCAACAACCTTGGAATTTTTTCTGAGAAAAAATACCCAAGTATTGTTGGATCATGTTGTCATTGATGCCAATGGCTTAATTGATTGATGTCATTGATTGATGTCAAAGGATTGATTAATTGATGATTGATGTAATATAATATGTATTGTCCTTGATGAGAATGCATAGATGAAGATGGATCAATGAGTTGTCATTGATATATGATGCATTGCTGGAAAAATGTATAGATGACTCATTATTGTCTTATCATGATTGATAAGGTGCACAAATGGATGAACTCCAAAGTGGTCCCCTTATGGTGAAATCCCTCACGGAAAGATGCTTTGCGGATTGAGTTATCCTATAAGAATGGTTGGAGGACCCATGCTCTCATTATTGTCTTATCATGATTGATAAGGTGCACAAACAAATGAACTCCAAAGTGGTCCCCTTATGGTGAAAGCCCTCACAGGAAGACGCTTTGCGTATTGAGTTATCCTATAAGAATGGTTAGAGGACCCATACTTGTATGTGAAATAACGAGATGAAGATCAAGGAAATTGTTGGTAAAACTATCCTAGATGGATAGTGCTTGTCATGCCATTTATAGTGGTATGTGGAATGTCACGTAACTCCTCATGGTTTGAGAGTTATGGCCTTACGAAGATGAAGGACCCCCACATGAAGGCTTGAAGCCCCCAAGGTCAAAGAAGGTTAAGTGACCTAGAAATGGGTTAATATTATTTAAATGATAAATTAAAGTGACAAATTCAAGGTGGATTATTTAAATAATCAAGAGAAGTGACAAAATCAAGAAATGATAAAGTAAGGTGACAAAATCAAGAAGGAATAT
>ML781196.1:434254-454722 GCA_009831015.1 Picea engelmannii | reverse complement strand
AAGGAGAAGAAGGAGGTGTTGATGGAGGTGAAGGAGGAATATAAGGATGGTCCTCTTCCTCTTCACTTTTTCCCTTTGAAGAATCACCCAAAACTGGTCGCTTCCATTCCAAGTAATCTTCGTACAAAACTTTCACCATCTCCAATATAGCAAGGAATGCTTTCCGAAACTCTTTCTCATCTTGAGAAATCCCTTCTTCCGATGCCATCTTCTCGCTGTGAGAAGCTCTTTTTCTCAATCCAATTAATGGATTCTCTGCAACAAGCTCGCCTTCACCATGTTGTAGCTTTTCCCTGGTTAACATGCAAAACTCAAATCCAAACGTCAACTAGCTCTGATACCACTTGATCCGTAGGATCTTTTAATGACTATGGTTGAGTTTTAATTTTGCATGCATTAATTAACCATTTGAGAAACTTAGTGAAAGAATGAGGAAAAAAGAGGAATTATGACAGCCATATACACATTTTCAGATCTGAAATGAAATAAAAGACAACAAACCATAACATGCAGATTGATAACGGAGTTCGGCACAACTTTGCCTACGTCTCTGGGCCTTTGTCTCTGTGGGGGACGCTTCTTTATTTATGTTAAAATTCTTGAAAGTACATCATTGCAATGCCAAATGGCTACAAGACTAATCTGGTCATGTTCGTCCAAATCTCTAGAACCCTGCAAAGAAAACGACACGCAAAACGGACGTCCGGAGCTCCCAGAAATGGTCCGACAACGTCGCCTTCTCAAAAGCTTCTCTGCATCAAAATGGCTTTGGCTTGGTTTCCCTTTAGTATAACTCTACTCTGACTTCTCCTATGGCTTCAGAGCGTCCAAAAACCCCTATCTAGGCTCTTTCGGCACCTCAATCGGTCGAAAAAACGAAGAAGTTAGGCCTCCTGGAAGTCTTTCCCTTTAAGCTTGTTGTCACTGGTTCTACAAAACGCACCCTCCTCCAATGAACCTGGCACACACGCAATTTAAAGCGTGAAAACCCAGCACACGCGCACAACCGTAAAATGGTGCAAGCCGTCGAACCGTTAACGGAACCAAAACCCCCAACCATCTAGCTGTTGGGCATATGGGTCCATAGGACCATGCGCTATGTCAAAAAGGGCCAAACGGGCCAATCGTTGCAACCGCGCACTTGGTTGAGGTCATATGGGTTTACGCATATAGCCATGGGCTTATCCATGTTCAAACCCTTTAAAAACGCGCGCACACTATATGTTATGATGGTGGTCATATGTTTTAAATGGCATGCGACCAAGGGCTGGGGCTAAGCCCCGGCCCGATCGCAACCCAAACCATACCACAAACAAACTTGAATATAATTTGTATCATATATATGTTAAGTAACATACAATGGTATGTTGGTTGGCAGCTCGTTTCCAAGCCATTCACCTACCCGAAGGTTGCGTGGTCAACTCCTGTGCACACCATAACATTTTACATATAAACCTATGAACCAATCACGGGGTGCCACGTGGTAGCCCTTGACTGGGCCACGTGGCACCTCTAAAACCAACCAAACCATGACACATGTCAGTCACTGATTGGTCCATGTGCTTGCCATGTCAACTGTCGTACTACTACATCAACCTTTCCATGTCATCCCTGCCACGTCAGATGCTGACATCATCCATGCCACGTGTCACCCTTCTAGTGGTGACACATGTCACCCCTGCATTGGTCCATACGTACGCCAATCCGACCTGTCACGCTCTGCCACATGTCATCAATCGAGGCTGCCATGTGTCATCTGCTAGAGCTACCACGTCACCTGTACAGACTGTATGGTATGCACAGTCATCATGACACGTGGACTGTACGGACTGTACAGTCATCCCTTTTTTTTACCTGTTTGACTTTTCGAACAGAATGCGATATCTTGCTCATACGGAGCCCGTTTGACAAAGTAAATATACCGCCGGAATCAGGAAGACGAGACAGATGCAATGGCACTGGTTTCGTCGCATTCTGAGCACTTTCGTTTTTGAGCATTTTTCAAGCCCTATCAGGCTTCTGGATCCGATTTCGGATCATCTGTGGCCATGGCTATCTGATACAAGCCTATACTTCTGAGATTGTGTAGAATTCTAGCCTTCCGTTTGAAGCAGTTATATGGCGTTAGAATTGCAGATGAGGGAAATTCCATCTTTACTGTTGTTTTGTTCCATATTTAGTACCTGCAAAAGAATGTTGGTGACAATCCTTGCTAGAGGCCTATGGGCTCTAATACCATGTAGCGTTTATGAGATACCTACACAGAAGATATAGCTAACAATGAACCATACACAACTTACAATGGTGAATGAAGAAAGAAGAAAAAAATGGAGAAAAGAATGAAAGAATTTATATTATCTGAGTAAGAGAATGTTACAATACAATCATATACTCTGTATGACACAACTAACTTGCCATAGTATCCAATTTTCATTAGGAGTGTTCTAGAGAAATGTGACACCCACTGGCAGTTACTGGAGTCAATTCCCACCTAGTGGTCAGCAGTTAATTATGTAAACCAGTGTGAAATGAGGAGGAGATCACTCACACGTATGGAATGCACTTTACTGGCGGTGATCCCAATGCAAGTGTGCATTCATGGTGATGATATCGAGATTAACATGCAATACTTGGTGATAAATCTAAGGTTGACATGCAACACTTCACTCAACTAGTCTAACTAAAAGGTAATTGAGGATTGATAGGAAGGTATGTGGCACCATTGTCTAGGGGAGAATATCCTCAATGAGTGGAGAATATTTTAGACTAAGGAACCCTCAACATAGCCAAATAAACTTAGGAAAAGTAAATGAAAGGAATATCCTAGGTGTGTGTAATATATCCAACAGACCACACATTGTTGGTTGAATCTTCTTCAATATCCCTTCAAACTTTGGGAATGTTGTTTGAGAATTATTTGTTGGAATCCTTTTCATCTTTGATTACTATTTTGATACCTAAAAAATAGCATTGATTGATTACTTCTTGCCTTATCTTGCCTTTGAGGTTAAGGTGGTAGCATTGATGTTTATAAGGTCATAAATTCTCTCAAAATAAATCAAAGAATTAACATCCTTTAATCAAGTCAAGAACCCATTAATACGAGATGAAGCAATGAGAAAACAAATCAAGGATAACCCTGGTAACACGGTAGCCTAAATCAAGCTTCTCATTTCTTTATCCGGAAGATCTCGTAACCTTTCCATTGGAAACATTGAGATCGTTAATGATTTTTGGGTTCAAATTTAAAATATATTTATTCAGATTTCCTAGTTTGATCAACTCATCTACTTTCACCATGATTTTATTTTAATAAAAATTCCTAAGTTCGAAGGGAATATGATGAGTTGTCTTGGTTGGTTTACATCGGCCAATCTCAGTAGAATTAGATGTTTGTTTATTCTTTCAAACCACAAATTTTGATACTTCATCCATGATATTCAAGAGGATTAGAGGGGGGTAATTAATATCTTATGTTCTTATACATAAGATTATAAAAGAATGAATAATATATCTTGAACATGGATGCATTTCACAAATTATCATCTTCTTCTTATGCAGAGCAGTCGTGGTACTCACCGTTATGGTGTATGGGATGAGTATGTTCGAACAACATAACTTATCCTCTCTGATATGCTTGTTAATTTCATTTTACCTGATTCATATAACACAATGTAGTTATATGGACATACAAAGTGTTAGGTTAAGGACATGTGGGATTAAAGAAGCAAATTTAGAGAAATGTTTACTTTTCATCAATCTCCCTTAAGGGTGACCCCCATTAGAATGAGTGATAGATTTTCTAGTTTCATTTTTCAAACTATAACATATACCAATGTCATGATATCTGAGATAGGGATTTTGGTTTTGAAGAAATTCACATGTATTACTTAAATATTTGAATATATGGAACTCGTGATAAGTTTGGGTCTTATTTTATTGAAATAAGAAGGATTTGAATTATATGAGAAAAAAGAAGGAAGACATAAGAAGAAGATATTAAGCCCAGGAGCTCAGCGAATGTCGTGTCCTGAACCTTTGAGCTTATGTAAACAACCACTTGTAAATGAAGAAAATCTAGATGTTGTGGATCTCAATTCTGATGAAATATAAATAGTGAAATGATAAATGATAAATTTCGTGTTGTGACTTAAGTGTTGTGAAATTGTGGACTTAAGTGTTGTGAAATTGTGGTACTATTTGGTATGATCATCTATAACATCCCCACAACCCGCAAGATGCAAGTTTGTGGGCTTTACCCTTTGTAGAGATGTTGTGATAATGGTCTGTAATTCATTCACATGGTTTGCAGGTCATAGATCATGTGGACCCTACCTTTGTGGACCCTCCCAAAAATAAATAGGCACTACTAGAGTCCATGTTCTCTTCGCGGCCCTGCACTACAATGCCTTGTATTTGAAAAACCTGCCAACCCATTTCTTTATATTATTGTAAAGTTTAGTGGGACATAGCTCACAACACTATCCAATTGAAATTGCATGATGAATTTATTGTGTAACCTTCCTGCAACCCCGCAGGTCGCAAAATATTTAGGGAAATATTTGTGGGCTTCCCCAAACAAATTGGTAAGACTTAATCCAATATCGTCACAACCTTGCAGCCCACAACTGTAAATCCTGTAAAGTTAATCCTTTAAGCCTGCATGCTACGGCCCTTATCCCCACAATACTAATCCATGAGATCAACTCCGCAAACCTATCAAGTCCATGCCTTGGGGGATGATATGTTACAAGGTGGGTAAAACATCCCACAAGATTGTTTCCATGCCCCAAAATATTTTCTACAATGTAATTACATCCCATAAGTCCTCCCTTCATCATGATCCATGATAAAAGGAATTAATTGCAAAGGTTGTTAAGTCAATTCATTGTTCGTCCATCAAATCGAACTGTAAGAAACCAATTATCAAGGCAATAAAAGAAAGTGTACAAGAAATATAGTAGAATCAGATAAGTGAAGGTCAAATCATGTTAACTTAAAGGATTCATCCATTTTGAAAACTAATAATTGTTTTGGCCTTTTAGGATTTGAAAAGAATGGTATGGTGAATTAGGATGGAGACAAAAGCTGGCTATCATTTATAGAGATAAAAGAAGTGTTGATCACACCTAAAATGATTGGACAAAACACATATGTAACATAGATTAGATATTCTAATAACAGTTGAGATATTTATGAT
Source organism: Picea engelmannii (assembly GCA_009831015.1). Taxonomy (NCBI): domain Eukaryota; kingdom Viridiplantae; phylum Streptophyta; class Pinopsida; order Pinales; family Pinaceae; genus Picea; species Picea engelmannii. Next base: position 449,522 of record ML781196.1, on the reverse strand, counting down.
TAAGAAAAATAGCACAATATTCAGTACCAGAAGATTGTATGACCACCGTAAAATTAATGAAAGGATAAGACAAATCGCCCACACCAATGAGAAAATTAGATTTTGATCATGACATTATTTCTTCCCTTTGATAATTATACTATTTGAAAACCTTGTTAGACAGCTATAAATATCATACAGAAGCTAGAAAAAAAATTCATTTAGTAAAAGAGAGTGATCAAGCACGAGTTTCTATGGTCCCAACACTCATGGAAGTAAATCCATTCTCGTGGTGACTTCCACCTGGAGGAACAGTTAGAATTCAACAATGCCAAGCACAAGAGGATCTTCACTTGTTTTCGCAAACAACAGAATACTTGTTCTTCGATAGTGCAGGCTCTACTTGGAGATATGGCAGTAATACACAGTCTAACTTAAGATCCATCAATATAAAAATGAATAGACAAGTTTCGACCTCGTCGTAGAGACAAAGTAAAGGGACAGAGGTCAAATTATATTTGTGTTCGCAAAAGTTTAAGGTCAAGGGGAATGTCTGTGTCTCCCTCTCATCCAATTGAAATTTTTAAGAAATTGCAAAAGTCCTAGAACCAATGAACATGCTTGCTTGTCGTTGTTTGTCATCTGGACCAAATTTTCAGGAAAGATGCCTTTCACCACCAAATATTTTTTTTCTCACCTTCTTGAGGATGCCAAAGTAGGAAAGAATATTATGTAGGAATTTTCCATGTTCTTCTATGAGGGAAAAATCGAAAATGTAAAAAAAAGGATAGGATAGGGGGGGAACTATAACATTATTAATCATAACCTTCACAGTTACGAAAGTTAAACAGACTTTCTTACTCTATAAAAGAAATCTTCATGTAATCGAGGAGGGAGGGGGTCTGGAGAACTGAAATTGGGTCATGTATTACTATTTATCAAGCTTTAAGACACAGTGGAAAGTTCTCTACTTGTTATTGTATTTCTTATATGAACTATTTATTTGAAGGAAAATAATGGCAATCTAATTCGTGGTCTATTCATACAATGGTGCACTCTTGTTTATTGTTTTATGCAAATATTTACAATTTTCCACCACTGTCAATAGTCATTTATACGAAATAATTATGAATGGTTATGAGCTCAATTACAGTAACATACTCATGATCATCTATATGCGAATATGTATGTTAGTATGATTTATTTATGTTGAATAAGAACTATTTTTGTTTTGCAATTGAATTGTATGCTTGCAATTGAATTGTATGCTTGCAATTGATTCTGTTATCATTAGAATATGACCATAGTTGCGCATTAAAATAGTGTTTCATTAGCATATTAGAATATATTTGTATTTAGGATTTAGTCTAACTAGGATGAACAAGCCTTTCTTCGAAGAGTAATTCATGTAGTTAGTGGCAACTAGGCCCAAATACTAGTGGGGATTGCCACACCAAATGAGAGTAGGTCTGATTGGGGACTTCCATCAAGAAACTCTCCCTCATGTCATCACAGGGAATTTTACCCATGTCTACAAAATCATATCAACATATTTTCCTAGATTTCCCCTTTTCGCACCAAGTATGGGAAGACATTGGAAACAGGGTAACCCCCCCCTGACCTGTGGGATAAAGATAATGTGAATGATTGTTTATTGGAGTTCTTTAGTAATTTAGTAATTCTCATTTGAGGCAGTATCATTTGCTTCCTCCTCTAGTTGTTTGGGGTGTATACATCTCTCGAAATAGTAGTATATTCGAAGGAAAATGATGCCCATCTTTTCAAGTTACCCAACAAGTTCTGGGATTGTTGAGCCATTACGCATTTTCTACCAGTGGTCCTCACCCATGTGTAATATGGTAATTGGATATTGATTTTCAAAATCCACGGGCCTTTCAAGGTCAAGAACATTGTAGTGGAGTTGGTTTTATCCTATACTTATCTAATTCTCATTATATAACTGGGAAAGCATGTCTAGGCATGGGTTCTAATAATTTCATTGAATTTAACGCGTTGTTCATGATGTTGAAATGTGCTATAATTTGTAGTGTGTTTAGTGTTTAAGTATTTGGAGACTCAAAATTGGTTATAGATTGGATGTTGGAGGCAACTAAAATAGTAAACACATCATTGATCAATTTAGGCCATTAGTTGAAATGTATTTTCACTTCATTTTAGTAGATCACATTCAGACACATATTCATGGAATTAAATTCATTTGGAGATGCCTTATCTAAGGAAGCTTTGGAGGGTCCTAAAAATCATTTACTCTTGGAGGAATTCTAATCTGGAGATCTGATCTCCAGAAGAAGTGATCCTTTCTTTGAACAGTAGTTGATTGTTTGTGGATCACTCTACTGATATGTTTGAGTCTCTTATTTTGTGTTTTGGGAGTATTTTGTTCATGATCATTGTCAGATCCAATTTTTGGGTAGGAGTTACTTTTGTGACATATAGTCTTCTTTTGTAGTATTATCATGGACTTTCTTAATGATGGTTTTTTATTCAAAGCTTTAACGCCTTCAAAATGTAACTTCTTTTAATATAATGGTAGCTACGCTTTTTTTAAAGGAAAAAATGATCGAATTAAGATTATGGAATCAAAAAAGTATGCAACATATGCTTACCCAAATTGCCCTATGCCTCTTTAGTAAAATAAATATATGTTATAAGTTTCAAACTCTTCCATCCACTATGATACAAATCATTGGTTTGAATTTTTGACAAAAAGTAATTTGTTGCAAGCTAACCATGACCACATATATAAAGGAACATAAATAATGTTTTTTATTACTTAACTTTGGATATTTTGAAGTGGTAGTTTTTTTATGTATACCATGATGGAAACCGAGTATAATTACATTTTTTTATTTCAGAATGGAAATATTTAATTATGGTTAAGTAAACGATGTTCCAAAGGATTAGATTCATCCATCCATCAAACCAACGTAGCCATACATTCATCAATAAATGGACCATCCATCAACATATATCCATTAGTTATCTTTCCCTAGATCAATCACCATGAAATTGTTTCATCGATATTTTTTTTTTCATCACACATATGTTGGGGATTGGGTGTAACCTAATATGAAACAGATAAAAAAAATTGTAGATAATCGAAGAGGAATAAGTTTCAAAGATAAAAGGTAGTGTCTAAAGACACTGTTACAACACTTAATCAGAGAACATTGTGATCAATCACAATGCATGTTTGACATCTTGTACATAACAACAATGATATCAATATGATGATAACAACCCATCAGGTCTTCTATTTATAGCTTCAAGATCTAACCAACTTCCTTGGAATTGGAAAGATCTTGTCCACATATAACCGTTAATGGTTAGAGTTGACTCCGTCAAATCCGTGTTGTCTAGTCGTCTCAACAAGGATGCTCGACTCGACCATCTGTGCATCCAACTCATAGTTCATTTCTCGACTGGTCGATCCACCGACTAACTGTTGGCCAACTGTCCGACTAACAAGATTGTATACTACTCAATTGACTGATGTATATATATGGTCAACCACCCAACCAACTATTTTCATATGTAGTTTGACCACCCAACCGACTGATTCCAGGAGAAGTGTGATGAGCCATCAGAACTTAATATTCCAACACCCCACCATCAGTACATGGCTCTAGCGATTCGGGAGGTGAAATTATGTCAATAGGACATCCCCCAATAATTGTATCTTCCTTAAGACAAAGCAATGTAAAAAACTTGATAAACCTAACTTCAGATAATAGCTTAGTGAATATATCAACCTAATCATCTATTTTGCAATAGACAAGAGAGACAATGTTCTCATGAACCAACTATCTCAAATAGTGCGCATGGAGCTCAACAAGCTTCATCTTACTGTGGGAAACAAGGTTGTCAACAACTTGAATGGAACTCTGATTGTCACAGTAGATAGTGGTCAAGGTCTAAACAGGAAATCCAAGTTCACCTAGAAGTTGGTGAATCTATATTGTCCTTGTATCTGCATGAACAGTGCCATGGTATTATGCCTCTGTATTCGACAAGAAGACTACCTTCTATTTCTTGAATGACCAAATCAACGGTCCAGTTATGTAGAGAAACACATAGCCATAAGTGGATTTATGATCATCATTTTCACCAACCCATTTGGAGTTGGTGAATCCGACTAGTGTATTTGCACTTCGACAATATTGGATACCAAAATGATTGGTACCCATGAGATAGTGAACAATTAGTTTAACGAATATCTAGTGGCTTTCTCTAGGATCCTATATAAACTGAGAAACCACACTAATAGTAAAGGAAATGTCAGGTCAACTGTGAGTAAGATAAATGAGGTTGTCGACTGGTTTTCGATAGAGTGTAGTATTGATTTTAGGAGTTTGACAAGTTTTTCATAGTTTTACTCCATATTGAAAAGGATTAGCATAGGAATTACAATCTACCATCTTAAAACGTGTCAAAAGATATAGTATAAATTTAGATTGAGAAATAAAAATACCATTAGACAATGGTAATACTTGAAGACCCAAAAAATAATGCAAAATGTTGAGATCTATCATGTCAAAGGAGTCAACAAGTTGCTTCTTCAATCTAAGAATGATATCAGTGTTATTTCCAATTATGAAAACGACATCAACATATACATCAATTATCAAATTGCTTGTAGCACACCCAACCCTCTAACCCTTCCTTAGGTTAGTGGGGTGTCAAAATTTCATCTTTCTCACTATAGTTCCTTTCTCAAAACAGAGCCCATATATGGAATCTACTCATTGAGATATTTCTAATGACTGTATCCATGATCAAAACTGAGCTCGAGATCAATATTTACGACCCTTTGAAGATTTCAGGCCTTCTCCCGCAACTTCCACTTCATCGCCATGTGGCTCCATGTCACATGTGCCCTCCAATGTGCCATTGACATGTCAAGACATGTCTCCTTCCAACTTGGCAGACTAATGTAGGAGCATTGCAAGCAAGCGCGAGTGGAGAACAACTGGATATGCCAACTCGCATTTTGAATACATTTTGAAATTCAAAAGAAGAAACATTAATGTAATAGCTAGAAGGACGTATTTGGTTTTAATGTTTTGGGGATTGTAATATAGATCTTGAGCGTTTTCTCTCATCTGTCGGTTGTAGGCATTTATTGTAATAAATGTAAAGAAGATGGTAGTCTTTAATTTGATAAGATAGTTTAGAGTTGTAGGAGGGAAAAATCAAGAACACTCCCTCGTATGTATTGTAGAATCATCATTCTCATTGTAATTTGTTGTAGATTTAGAGAGCATAGGAGAGCAGAGAAGAACAGAGATTGTAGAATTTGTATGAGCAGATAGTTGTTACTATAGGAACCATGTACATAAGAACTTGAATTAATATAAGAATGCTTTGATCCAATTTCATGGTGTACCATGGTTGTTGTGTGTATCTATTGAATGGTATGTTTACAGTTTGCTTATATTCTCTGTTATGCATTTGTTTCAATGTTGTATGTGTATGTGATTTCATGTTGAATGTATGAATTCTATGAGAGAGAGTGTATAAGTTTCAATTGCTTCTCTTTTTGAGAATTCCTGCAAGGAGTGCAGTGAAAGTCCACAAGGAGTGCATTGACATATTTATGGGATCATCTCAGAAAGATCAAGAGGGTTAGCGTTGAACTTATACCAGCAGAAGTGCAAGTATAGCACAGAGCCGTGCAAGGTGTGCGCGGGCTGAGGAGAGTCTTAGACTTTTCCAATACAAAAGGATCAGTTGAAGAACTTCCGTCGCAAGGAGTGCACAGAGTTGAAGTTATCGAATAATCAGAAGTTATTGTGAGAGTCGCAAGGTGTGCGTACAAGATTCCTTAGAATCCAGGAGTTTGCAGTAAGGGTTCAAGCTCAAGAACGATAGAGACTTCGAAGACTTCGAAGAAGGGACGAGGGCTGAAGTCACCTCATGGAAACAAGCTAAGAATATTTGATGTCGAGCTACTTGGACAGGAGTCATTGAGAGCCTGGACGGACGGTGGAAATTCCCGGAGGGAGAAGCATGACATCCGCAGACCGTCGGATTTAGTGGAACTGCGAGAAGGATAAGGGCCGAGAGTCATTCAACACTCGGAAGCTTAGGAGATATAGTGGGTCGTCGATCTAAGAGAATATCGAGCTGTTGATTCCTTTTCGTTGGAAAGGATATTTTGGGGGTTGGGAGAACGAAGGAGGTTGCCCTTGGAAATCCCAAAACGTAAACTTCCGATTCGCGAGAGAGGATCTGGACCGTTGGATCACGAGGAGATTTGGACTGTTGATCTGAAGTCATAGCAATCGGGAGATCAAACCTCGATAGAAGGGAGGAGAGCCACTTCGTGAATTCCCGACACGCGAATTCTCGAAGCGTTTGAAAATATGGGCCCTAGGTCATAGTTGGAGGTCACATCAGGGAAGCAAAGGGAGAGAACTAGTGCTCACTAGGCTCCTAACTCGAAGTTCGGGAGTTCGGGACTCAAAGAGAATCGGGTGACTCACAAATATATTCCCCGAGTTTGAAAATTCGTGAAGTGCCTTGTGAGTTGGCGCTCGGTCACAGCCTGTGATCACGTGGGAGAAGCTCACACCTGGTGCTAGTTCGCGTAGGTGGGATTTTCCCAATAGGACCTGCAGTTTTAATTGTTGAAGGTTCTAGTGAAGACCCAAAGTGCTACTTCAGCTCAAGGAGTGAGAATATCTATAGACTGGGAGGTCAGCAGACCCTGCGAGGTAGGGGCTTTGCGTCACACACCCTGGCCAAAAGATGATGGACACATACCCAAACCAGCAACGGGTTTGGTGGTGGTTTCATTCCCAACCGGGCACCAGGATTTGATGGATCCCCACCACTCTAACACTAGCATAGACCTTATCAATTGTGCAATCCTCGAAACCTTACTCCAACTAAGAGCCTCACCCCACTAGGCACCAAAACCCCTTCTCTACTGAGCATCGAGCCCCCATGAAACCTAAAAGTGCTCACTCCTTCTCCTTTCAAAATCCTGATTCGGTGGTCCAACTAGCTGCTACAACATGCTGACTTGATGTGGCATGCCACCAATAGGAAACGTCATAACTTAACTTGACAGCAGGCTAACGTGGCACTAACACAAGGTTGATGACATGTCATGATACATGCAGTTGATGTCATCAAATACTCCAGCCTCAGACGAAACTTTGCGCTAGAACTCCTACTAACCACGAAAAGTGGCACATTATCCTCATGACACATGGACCAATCACAACATGACACATATACCAACCACAACATGACACAAGGAATGACATGGCACTACGTTCCATTACAAGCACAAAGTCTCTTCTCCACTCGGGTGTTGACACTTGTCCACTTTGTACAGGAAACTTAAATGATACATTGCCTGATTATTCCATCCTGATGTAATCTGCATGTTCCCCAAGCTTCTTCCTGACTGTACACTTTTCAAGGTAAAGGGTTGGAACCCTTCTCAGAACCCTGACCAATTAGGAACCGGGAAACTAGGGAAGAAACACAGTGGAAAAAATCTTGGGAGCTCCAATGGCTTGAAGTTCTAGTGACTCCTTCCTTTGAAATATCAATGGTTGATGATCACTTCGTCCTCAGATCTGATGGCTATAATTTAAAGGCGTTGATTCAAAGGATTAAGATCAACAAAGGAAAACACTTAACTCGCACCAATCAAATGCTGACACATGTCAGCCTTCGTGGTATTTTGGTTGCCACGTTGGCACTGCACATCACCATGACGCCATTCTCTCTCTCTTCCCTTGTTTACAATCAAACAAGGGTGGAACCTTGTATCGGAACCACACCCCACCAGGACCGAGATGTACTGAGGCCCACATCATGAACTCTCTGGTGCTCTGGTTATCTGGTGAGTCGGTTAACTAGGACTCTGCCACCAGTCCTATCTCTTTGATGATGATTTGATGGTGGAGGTTTATCCTCCCCTCTGATCTGACGGCTACCATCGCTTTGGGATTCAATGGGGATTTGAACAGGTTGAGGCTAAGCCAATCAGGATCTGGTGGTTGCTTCAAGGGTCAGTTACAACAATTAATCAAAGCACTTAGTCCTTCATTGGATTGTTTTTATCGTTTCACCACCTCAAATCATCGGTTATCGATCCTCTTTGGTTTTCATAGGGTTCTCAATGGGTGAGGGTTATCCCTAGACTTAACATTCTCATAGTCTTTTGTTGCATCTTTCTACTGGGTTTTGTACTTTTCCCATGCAAATTTTTGATCCCCTTTTCTTAAACAATAAAAGCACCCTATCAAGGGCCCTGAAAAAAGGTCTTATATCCTGAAACCTTCCATGTAAAATTAAACGAGATGAAGAATATGGGAGCAAGAAAACAGGGAACCAAGGGGATTACCATTATAAATCAATTTACTATGTGTATAGGAAGCATACTCCAATGCACTTCTTATTTATTTATTTTTTAGTTCAAAGGTCTCAGTCCAGGCTTCCTTTAAATCATATCCTCATAGGTTAACTAACTAGATAATTAAAACATGGAGCAATAAGCTATGAATTATATATCCAACAAACCTCTTCATTTGTCATTCATTACAAGAGACAATAATTGATGAGGAAACATCAAGCATACAAGGAATAGTCACTAGGTATTCATTTTATCCATATCAGGGTTACTCAGTAAGCCATGAAATTTCATAAAAATAACACTAATACTCATACTTAACAAGTACAGTAAAAAAACACAAAAGAAACTTATATTTTTTTGAACAAAGGTTGTCCAAATCGATTGATTTTGGGTGAATTCATTTCCACCCAACCGTAGGATCTGATGCACTAAAACTCGCATTTTGGCCACCCTTGTCCCAATCCATGATACCACCAGGGAATTCTCTCAATTTCTTAGATCAATTTGAATAGCGAAGGCCTCTCTCCTTCACACAACCACTAGTTGATAATTCTTTATACCCACCATATCCAAAGCCATCTACGAGTTTTCTCAGGTACCCTCCTATCACCAAGCTCACAGCTCTCTCAGCTCAGGTCGGTTTTTGTATTTCTCAGACCAACCATGCACATGATCATCTCTGGAATTCATGTCTTCTCCATACATGGGTTCTCTCCCATCTCCCTTCTTCTTCCATGCATTCCCACAGACTTCCAAGTCATAAATGTCTTCTCTATCATGCATGTGCGTTCTTTTGTCTTCCCTCTATTAGAAGGAGTGCATAGGTCAACTTGGGGACTGAAATTGGGTACTCATTTTTACCTCTAGCTGATAGTTTTATGATGTACTATCCAACCTTCCATCCTTCCATTCATTGAGGGTGGTTGGTTTTTCAACTACCAATACTCCCTCACTAATTGATTTGTTTTGAAATCAGGGAAAAAGGGAAATACCTTATTATTTCCAAAATCAATAACTCAACAAAGAGGCTTGGGTTCTCTTAGCATAATGAACCCGCTTTTGAGCTCCTTCATCCTTTCCTCTAGTGGTATCATGGCTAGTACTCAAGGCTTCACCCATTAGTTAGTTGTTTGCCTTATATATTACACCTTTACATGTTTACAAGACATAGTATGGCAAGGTTATCTCTATGTTGATATAGCCATAATTAATTATCATCAATTAAAAATTAATTAGGGAGATTAAAAATGGGGGTGTTACAGTGCTTCCATGAATATGGAGTACATATAAGTTGTGATCAGATTCAAAACGTTTGAAACCAAGTCAAAGAAAGAAATTGTCAATCTTAGCATACCAATATCGGGGAGCTTGCTTCAAACCATAAAGAGACTTGTTGAGTTGAAACACCAGGTTATAATATGTCACAAAACCAGGAGGTTGTTCCATGACAATTTCTTTAGATAGTTTTCCATGAAGAAAAGCACTCTTCACATCCATCTAATGGATATTCCATCCAAATTGAGTAGAAAGAAAGAATCATTCAAACCGAGTTCATCTTCGCAAAAAGGACAAAGGTCTCAATGTATTTGATGCCTTCTTGTTGAGAAAATCCTTTCACAACCAAGTGATATTTATGATGCTCAACACCAGCTTCAGAGGTAAATTTGGTCCTATAGACCCATCGACACTTCAAAACATTCTTCCCTTGTGGTCGGGGAACTAATTCCCAAGTGTGATTCTTAGACAAAGAATCCAATTCTGTCTGCATAGCCTGCTCCCACTCAGGTTGACCTTGGGCATCTTAGTAGGTAATAGGATTAGAAGTTTAGATTAAATGATTCATTAAGGAAATGTTGGCATGTTTCTTGTGACTTTGAGTTTGTCAACCTAAAGAAATATCATTGACATTGAGTCCAACAACTTTAATAGTATTGGAAGCCTATCTGGGTAGACAAGAGAGTGGTGAACTAGTGTTCACTGCAAAAGGTCAAATAGAATTCAGAACAAATTCAATCTATGCAGACGAAAGATTGTTTGAAATAGATATCAACTGACCATTCGACTCGACGGTCGACGATCCAATCGAAACAAAAACATATTTCTACTGTCCAGTCAAAGGACTAAAAAATGAAACATGAAAACTAGAGTGGGAAACAACATCAAGGTGATCATCCTGTAACAATACAGAAGAGGCATTCAACAACTTGATGCGAGAACACTTCTCATCAAGTCATACATTTTGTTTGATAATGATTTTTTGTTTCACATGATCAAACAGTCGATAAGATTTAAACTCTTCAAAGTATCCCATCATGATGCAAGCATGACTCTTTGCATCCAACTTATTTCTACAATCATTGAAATGTGAGCCTAGGCAATGCATCCAAACACACGGACATGGTCGACTAAGGGATTTCTTCCTCGAAATCATTCAACTAGAGTCACCAAAGGAACAACTCAAGTCAAGATGTGATTGTCTAGACAGTTTACACAATAAATAGATTCAACCCAAAAGCAAGGAGACAAATATTTGGCCTGCAAAAGACATCTATCCATTTTGACTAATGCTTGATTCTTGTGTTCTGCAATGCCATTTTGTTGAGGGGTATCAAAAATAGATCATTGTCAGTCAATACTAGATTGAACCAAGTATTCTTCAAAAGGTTGATTTACATACTCACCACCATTATTGGATCTCAAGCAGTTGATGGGTCAACCACATTGCTTTTCAACAAAGGCTCTGAATTCTTTGAACTTTTCAAAGACAAGATTCGTGTTTTTCAGAAAATAAACCTAAGTGAAATGAGAAAGATCATCAATGTGTTACAACAAATTTTTCCTCACTCCATGCAGCTTTCTTGGATGGCCTTCCATTTCCCTCTGTAGACTTGAAGTCCCCTTTTTGTTCACTCCATAGACAAAAATGCACATTTTTGTACATATACGCACCCTATCAGTTATACAACAGTCATATACGCAGGTTGCTCCACTACAACCTGCATACATCAGGTTTGGTGCTCAAAAATTAGAAATTATGTCAAGTTTCCATGCCATATCATGAGATCCATGATCCTTGACCTTCCATATACTGGAAACGCTCTAACTTGGCCCTTCAGTTCCATTTGGAGGCTATAAATTGAGCCATTTCCAAGCCTAAGGTGAATTCAACTTTGGAGAGCAAAGACACTCTAGAGAAATTTCACTTCATATTGAGTCTGCATCCCTTTGTCCTTGAAAGTATGAACTTCTTGTGTTCAGCCCCCAAGCTCTTCCTACTTTGGGATGGAGAACCTCATTGACTCTTATATATGAGCTTGGCTTTGTAGAGGATTGAAGTGGTGGAGGCCCAACTAGAGGGACTTAGTTTCTCGGTTCCGATGTGTCATTACAGAAGTTGTCACCTTTGTACTTTTGTTCATTATTTTAATGTAAATACTATTTTCTCATCCAATTGATATCTTACAAATATTTGAATTACTTTCCATGGGCGTATTTGTCATGTATGTTAATGGATTATGCTAATTTATATGTTGACATTGTTAGGACCCTATAATTTTATAGGGTAATCAGGATGTTGATTGATATCTATATGATGAATTGTGGGTTGAAAATAATGTTTTTCTTGCAAAAATATTTTCAAAAAGACCCTAAAACAGATTTCTCATGGCGCATAGTGAAAATGTAAAGTTAACAAAAGGCTCTTAGCACCTCTCCTCGGGATGTCGTAAAATAAATGATCTTCATGTGTTATGGATCTTTACATCACTTGTCTCTTAGGTTTATTATACTTCTCATGGTGGTGATTGGGCAAAGGGATTTAATTTTGGTTTATTTAACCAAATATTTAGCGTTATATTTGATGTCAAAGCCTTGTAAGTTCTTGGGGATTATGTTTCTTGGCCTTATTCTTATTATGGGGGGAAAATAGGCTCTCGGGCCTATTATAGAGACATGGCCAATATTAAAAAATATTTTGAAAAGTATATTGGCCGAGGGCCAATCTCCAATTTACTATAGCACTCGAGTACCTGCATCAATGCAACCAAGGGTCAACAACACATGAAATCAAGCTAACCAAAAACCAATCACAAACCCAACACAAGAACACCAAGCACCAAGTCAGAGTCACAAGGGTTTCGAGCACATTTGTCACATCGATATTCATTATATACAATGGTGTATATGAACACCATTGTAACCAAATCATCGATGAATGTGGGATAAAGCTCACCTCTGCACAAATAAAAAATCCCTCCAAACAAAACAAAGTTAAACCCTCACGCCGAGCAAACAAGTATCGAATCCTCAATCTCAGGTGTCATGTGCAAAGGGCCAAGCCTGGGAAAGATTGTGCATGTGATAACTAGATTGATTAGTTAATGGTGCTTGTAACCTAGCACATGAATGCCACAAGTGTCGAAGGTGTCCAACAGTTGAAATTAATGCCCATGCGTTGAGAAGAGCCTGCGAGAAGACATAGTATCCACCCAAGTGCCAGTTCCAGCTACCAAACAACATCGAACTCCAAATGTTGAAGCATAAGCTCAGGTGCTCATAGAAGGTGACTCTAATCATCAATATGGTACTCAGCTAAGTCTAAACAACATTTTAACTAATATTACCAATGATCCGAGACTACTTGCATGGAATACGTTCTAAGGGAAATGGAGATCCTCTTCGCAGCATGCGTCTAACTTTAAAATTAAAGTACTTCAATAAAAATGAAAAGGAGGACAAAGGGAATCATTCCAACAATCTGTCTAAGTGTGCTCAAACTTATGTATGTCAAGTGTTGAAATTTTCCAGTGTTAATCTAAAACGTGTGAATTGTGTCAAATGAATTTTTATTTTTGCAAGTTTGCTTAGCCTATGAAGGTAGTGTTGCCAAGTTCAGACTATTGTAATTACTATATTCCATTGACGGATATAGGTGGAGTTCTGAGCATATGTTTGAAGATCATGCCAATGCCCAAGTTAAAAGGGGAATGCATTGTATTGATGGTGTAACTAGTGTTGGTTGTGGAACCTGATTATCTTCCTGATTTAGAGGTATTTTTGTTTTCAACCGTGTTTATACCCCATGAATACTTTACACCCCAGAAGAATGTATACTCTTCCACGCGGGGGAGTGCAGAGGGGGTTACCCCCTTTGCGGGGTTCGGGGGGGCTATCCCCCATGTTGGGGGGTATGGGGAAAAGTGGGCCCTCGGCGGGGGTTCGGGGGCAGCATCCCCCAAAGGAAAAATTGCCTTGTAAAAGTATATTGTAATTTCATTGTAAATCTGGACCGTTCATTATAAAGTCGCAGATCTAACGGTAGAAGTTATGTTAGGTTTTTCTTCCCTAGAAAGAAACCCTCTCTTATGAGGGAAATGTATCGTGGCTGTGTATCATAGAAAATATTGTATTCTGAGATAGGAGACTGTGAGAGAAAGAAGAGGAAGTTACAACGGGTTTGTTGTAGGTTGCATCCCTTCATTTGTTGGATAATAATAAAGGAAGGACCTAGCAATTTCTCTGGTGGACATAGCCCACATTGGGTGAACCGTGTATATCTGTGTCTCTATTGTATTGTGTATCTTCTGTGTTTTATTTCCGCATTTGTTGTATTTTATTGCTCCACGGTCCTATTTTCTAACAAATGGTATCAGAGCGAAAGGTAACTCGCAGGAAAGGAAGGTTCCTGGTTCGAGTTGGAGCAATGTTGGAAGATGGAAAGTTTAGGGTCGAAAAATTTAATGGCCAAAGTTACCAGTTATGGAAGATGTAGATGGAAGATTATTTATATCAGAAGGATCTATTCCTACCATTGGGTGGAATAGCAAAGAAGCCGACAGCTATGAGGGACGAAGAATGGGAGATTCTTGACAGAAAGGCTCTAGGAACGATAAGACTGAGCCTGGCAGCGTCGGTGGCTTTCAATATTTTGAAAGAAAAGACAATGAAGGCTTTAATGGATGCATTGGCTGAATTGTATGAAAAACCCTTGGCGTCCAATAAGTTATTTATATTGAAGAGATTATTTAATATGAAGATGTCAGAAGGTGGGTATGTTGCAGATCATTTAAATGATTTTAATACGGTTACTAATCAACTAAGTTCTGTAAAAGTGGACTTTGATTATGAGGTCAGAGCTCTTCTAATCTTGTGCTCATTGCCAGAAAGCTGGAACGGCTTGGTCATGGTTGTAAGTAACTTTGTCTTTGGTTCAAATAATTTAAAATTTGATGATGTTGTTGGTGTTATCCTTAGTGAGGAAATGTGACGAAAAAGCATAGGTGAGACATTAGGTAATGCATTGAACATGGAGAACAGGGGAAGACAAAAGGATAGAGGAAAGGGCCCAGGGAACCGCGGAAATTCTAGGAAGGGCAGATCTAAATCTATACTTGGAAAGATAGAGTGCTGGAATTGTGGGAAGAAAGGACATCTAAAGAAAGACTGCAGAGCTCCAAAGAAACAAAGAGATGGACAACAGGAGAGAAATCAGGAAGCAAATGTAACAGGTGATGTCTTACAAGATGCTTTGATTCTTTCTATAGATAATATTTCTGAGTCTTGGGTAGTAGATTCAGGGGCTTCATTTCATGCCACACCCCATAGGAAACATTTTCTAGATTATGTTCAAGGTGATTTTGGACAGGTTCATTTGGGTGATGATGCACCATGCAAAATTGTTGGAATGGGAAAGGTAAACATAAAGCAACGCAATGGAAACCAATGGTTTTTGAAATAGGTAAGACATGTTCTGGATTTAAGGAAAAATCTAATTTCAACAGGGCAGTTGGAAAGTGAAGGTTGTATATCCATATTTACAGATAAGACGTGGAAGGTCATCAAAGGATCATTGGTGATAGCAAAAGGAGAGAAGGTAGGTACATTGTATTTATGTAC
>ML781196.1:394189-422321 GCA_009831015.1 Picea engelmannii | reverse complement strand
CAGGTATTTGAGAGGTACTGCTACTCATGCATTATGTTTTGGAGGTTCAGACACTTTTCTACAGGGATATGTTGATTCAGATATGGCAGGTGATAAAGACAACAGGAGGAGCACCACAGGGTATGTTTTTACTATAGGTGGAATAACAGTAAGTTGGATTTTGAAACTGCAAAAGGTTGTTGCACTTTCAACAACAGAGGTAGAGTATGTTGCTGCTACAGAGGCTAGTAAAGAGATGATTTGGTTACAGAGGTTTATGGAGGAATTGGGAAAGAAGCAGGAAAATAACATGGTGTACTGTGACAGTGAGATTGCCATTCATCTTGCAAATAACTCAGCCTTCCATTCGAAGACTAAGCATATAAAGTTGAGGTACCACTTCATACGATCTGCCTTGGAAGATGGACATTTGAAGTTGGAAAATATACACACTAGCCAGAATCCTACAGATATGTTAACAAAGGGAGTAACCAGGGAGAAACTAAGTTCTTGCTCAGTTTCAGTTGGTCTTCAAGAATGAAGATGAAGATGAGAAATTTTCCAGGTCCAAGAAGGTTCAGAGTCCAGCATATACAACAACGATGGAGTTGTTGAGATCAGTCTCCAAGTGGGATATTGTTGGTTGTGGGGCCTAATTATCTTCGTGATTCAGAGGTATTTTGTTTTCAACCGTGTTTATACCCCATGAAGACTTTACACCCCAGAAGAATGTACACTCTTCCATGCGGGGGAGTGCAAAGGGGGGTTACCCCCTCTGCAGGGTCTGGGGGGTCTATCCCCCCGGTTGGGGGGTACGGGGGTAAGTGGGCCCTCGAAGGAAAAATTGCCTTGTAAAAGTATATTGTAATTTCATTGTAAATCTGGACCGTTCATTATAAGGTCGCAGATCTAACTGTAGAAGTTATGTTAGGATTTTTTTCCCTAGAAGGAAACCCTCTCTTATGAGGGAAATGTATTGTGGTTGTGTATCATAGCGAATATTGTATTCTTAGATAGGAGACTGTGAGAGAAAGAAGAGGAAGTTACAGCGGGTTTGTTGTAGGTTGTATCCCTTCATTTGTTGGATAATAATAAAGGAAGGACCTGGCAATTTCTCTGGTGGACGTATCCCACACTGGGTGAACCACGTATATCTGTGTCTCTATTGTATTGTGTATATTCTGTGTTTTATTTCCACATTTGTTGTATTTTATTGCTCCACGGTCCTGTTTTCTAACAACCAGGGTTTAAAATGCAGTGTTAATAATCTGCGCAAGAGCTAGAATGCTATAAGGGGGCCAAATAAAATGCTAGTGTGAAGGTAATTCATGAATAAAACAGAGAGTAAAATTTTGAAGCGCCATGATGATATGATCAACTCATGAAGGGTTACATTAAAATTAAATTATCAAGGAGCTGGCAGCGTTTTGAATTGCAAGCAAAAACAATAAATATATTTTGATTTTGTTTTTTATTTTCAGGAAAAGTTGCAACCTACATAAACTTGGCATATCAAATCAAGTTGTATGGTATTAATCTTGAAGAAGGCAGAGGATCAGCATGAAGATAACTCCATATTCAATCAATACATGTGACAGATACCGACTGCACAAAATCATCAGCAAATCCAGATATTTTGGCAACCATGTGGCAGTCAAACCCAATTTTGGAGCACTCAAATAGATGATAATTATATTTGAAGATCACATTGAATCTTCCCATATTTTATGTATATCAAATTAGTATACCGAGCAGCAGATCGAGATCACTTGGTAGTTTTGCAATCATTCCAGAATTGGCAGCATACTTATGATAATGACAATTTTTTGTTGGTGGGCATCGTTGTCAAAGTTCTCAGGTTCTGGTAGCACGGGGATATTCATGCAATATCAGGCTTATTTTGTGGAGCATCAGTTAGAGATATCAGGAAAGAGCTGCCTAATGGAAATCATTTGTTGGGGATAGCATTGTCATGTTTTGTAAATTTATAATGTAATTACTAGCTGGCAGTTTCATAATTGAACTCTCTCATGTAATAGACTTATAAATACAGTTTTGAAACAGTAAACAGGGGTCGACCTGAAAGGGAAAATGGTATTGAAATATTACTATCCATTGTAAAGATTTTGAGGAGGAGGTTCAAGCGATTCTTTTCGATGAATACAAGACCTTATGTTTCAGGATTCTCATGGCATAGCTATGTGGTGAAGTGTTTCTCAATGTAATCCGTTTTTCTCTGTTTTCACATTTTGTTTCTTTCTTTTATTGTTTATAAGAATATTAAGTTCAGGATTTGTTTCAAACACCCTATTTCAGGCTTAAAAAAATGTTCATGTTTTCTTCTGAAGTTTGAATGTAGAATTCAGGTAGCAATGCTCTACATTTGAAGTGAACCCTAATCTGTTCCTCTTTCTCCATCTCACAAACTACAAGGATACACTAACATGACTACCTTTCCCTGTTACATATGAGCTCTGTTACTCCTTCATTTGATCACCTTAAACCTCTTCGACTCCATTTTTCCCAATGGCCCTCCTTTGTTGTTCCAACCCAAAAATTTAAAAACCAAACCCAAATCTATCATAACTAGCATAAAATCTATCACAAATAAAGCTAGATCAGAAAGAGAGAGCCCTCTCTGA
Organism: Picea engelmannii; assembly: GCA_009831015.1. NCBI lineage: Eukaryota > Viridiplantae > Streptophyta > Pinopsida > Pinales > Pinaceae > Picea > Picea engelmannii. Next base: position 419,700 of record ML781196.1, on the reverse strand, counting down.
GTCTTGGAGGGCTAGATCCAGGACTCCAAGTGGTTTGATGTTACCTTTGTGACTGCCTCCACAGCCTTGGGAAAATTACAGAGTGCTAACATAGTGGCAACCATACTGGGGAACGAGCTTCTGGGTTCTCCAGAAAAGTATATCAGGTTCAGATTTGACTTTTGATGGTGAACATAATCCAAACATGGGAAGGTTGTACCATTCACCTGGCGATTCCATTGTGTATTGAATTCACAAACAAAAATTTATTGGCGACTCCACTGGCTCAAGATGGGATCAGTTACAATAAGGTATGCTCCTTTAAAATGAGATCACATTCTAGGATTCCCAAATCAAATGCCTAAGGTAAATTGGCAAATATATTTGTCTGTGTTTAAAGACGAAGATGGTGATGATGCTACACTTCAATTAATAAGATTTCATATGCATGTGCATAAGCTGAATATTAGGTTTCATGAGGATTGTTTGATGAAAAGTTTCATGGCCACTCCGGAAGGAAAAACACGGTCTTGCTATGAAACCTTGCCTCCTGCTTATATTTATTCTCTCAAGGATTTTCACTCAGTATTTTTTGAGAAGTATAGAGAAGTCTATCCTTCTTTGCTTTTAATTGAGGATTGATGTGATCACTTTGAGAATTTTATTCAAGAGCTGGAAAGTGTTTATGGCGATGAAGAATTTATGGATGATAAACTCTTGGATGCTTTGAATGAAAACCCTTTTCACCACCATGAGAAGATCATGGATTCTACCCTGGATGACAGTGAAACTGAGCAGAGTTCTAATGATGACAATTATCTTCCATCCTCTGAAATAGATGATAATTTGCAGCAGTCTAGCCATTCTTTTAGTAAACAAGACATATATGAGGATGGTCATTTCGGTTGTCCTTTATTCATTGATGGAGATCAAAGTTTTGAGTTTATTTGCATAGACACTTCAGAGAGTAATATTTCATCCATTCAGTTCAACAATAGTGTACACTAGGTTTGTTTCTTTGAGCCTAATGAACATTTTCAGCAGTTTTCAAATGATCGAGACAGGGATGAGGAAAATGGATCAGTTTTTTCTTCACATCATTCATTTTCCCAGTGTTCATCTCATGAAGAAGAGAAAAGTGTTTTAGATTCCTTGGATGATATTTGTGTAGCTGCCTCAAATGGAGATTTTCAAGAACATGTTATTCTTTTACCTGATGTACTTGGCAAGATTGATGAACAGATTGTATCCATGTCTTTTGAAGATAGTCTTCAATGGTTGAAAGACCGTACCCTTCCTCTTGTTGATCATCAAGCAAAGGTAATTGATTATTTTTTAGCATATTTTTTTGTTGGCATGTTGGAGCCATTAAAAGAAGAAATCCTTCTTTTCCCTCCAAGTCAACAAGAGGTAACTTTTCATGTTTTTCGTGATCCTTTGGATAATCTGTTGAAAGTATCAGAAAAGGGGGAGTTTCTTTTTTTTACCAGCAGAGGTTTTGGAATTAAGTTTCATTTTGGATTGCCAGCATTCATATCATTGTGTCTACTTAAAGAGGATTTGAGCAGAATTTCAGTGAGTGGCCATCTCCTTGCTTGGATTTATTGCAAATATCATATCATTTGAGTGAGCAGGTTGTGGATCAGTTAGTATAGGTAGCAGTTTGAATAAGATCAATCATTCGAGCATCTTTTTCAGCAGTGTGTGGTTTCCAGTAGAGTTTGCAGTTGACAGTGTACAGTTCAGTGTTCAGTTTAATTTGAGTCAGTTCAAAGATTGTAGCTGTAGTAACTGCATGGCCCAATGGATAAGGCACTGGTCTACGAATCCATAGGTCTGGTGTTCTTAACACCTCCTATGGAGCTTCCATCCCCAGATGGAGCCTATGTTAGGACCCTAGAATTTTATAGGGTAATCAAGGTGCTGATTGATATCTATATGATGAATTGTGGGTTGAAAAGAATGTTTGTCTTGCAAAAATATTTTCAAAAAGACCCTAAAACAGAGTGCTCATGGCGCATAGTGAAAATGTAAAGTTGACAAAAGGCTCTCATCACCTCTCCTCGGGATGTCGTAAAATAAATGATCTTCATGTGTTATGGATCTTTACATCACTTGTCTCTCAGGTTTATTATACTTCTCATGGTGGTGATTGGGCAAAGTGCTTTAATTTTGGTTTATTTAACCAAATATTTAGCGTTATATTTGATGTCAAAGACTTGTAAGTTATTGAGGCTTATGTTTCTTGGCCTTATTCTTATTATGGGGGGAATAGGCTCTTGGGCCTATTATAGAGACATGGCCAAAATGAAAAAATATTTTGAAAGGCATATTGGTCGAGGCCCAATATCCAATTTACTATAGCCCCCGAGTACCTGCAACAATGCAACCAAGGTTCAGCAACACATGAATTCAAGCTAACCAAACACCAATCACAAACCCAGCGCAAGAACACCAAGCACCAAGGCAGATTCATAAGGGTTTCGAGCTCATTGCTCACATCGATCTTCATTATATACAACGGTGTATATGAACACCATTGTAACCAAATCCCTGGTGAATGCGTTATAAAGCTCGCCTCTGCGCAAATAAAAAATCCCCCCAAACAAAACAAAGTTAAACCCTCGCGCTGAGCAAACAAGTGTCGAATCCTCGGTATCAGGTGTCATGTGCAAAGGGCCAATCCTGGAAAAGATTGTGCAGGTGATAACTAGATCGATCAGTTAATGGCGCCTGCAACCTAGCACGTGAATGTCGCAAGTGTCGAAAGTGTCCAACAGTTGAAATTAATGCCCATGCGTTGAGAAGAGTTTGCGAGAAGACATAGTATCCATCCAAGTGCCAATTCCAGCTACCAAACAACGCTGAACTCCAAATTTCGAAGCATAAGCTCAGGTGCTCATAGAAGGTGCCTCCAATCGTCAATATGGTACTCAGCTGAGTCTAAACAACATTTTAACTAATATTACCAATGATACAGGATGACTTGCATGGAAGACGTTCTAAGGGAAATGGAGATCCTCTTCGCAGCATGCGTCTAACTTTAAAGTTGAAGGACTTCAATAAAAATGCAAAGGAGGACAAAGGGAATCATGCCAGCAATCTGTCTAAGTGTGCTCAGACTTATGTATGCCAAATGTTGAAATTTTCCAGCGTTAATCTAAAACGTGTGAACTGTGTCAAACGAATTTTTATTTTTGCAAGTTTGCTTAGCCTATGAAGGTAGTGTTGCCAAATTCAGACTATTGTAATTACTATCTTCCATTGAAGGATATAGGTGGAGTTTCGAGCATATGTTTGAAGATCATGCCAATGCCCAAGTTAAAAGGGGAATGCACTGTATTGATGGTGTAACCAGGGTTTAAAATGCAGTGTTAATAATCTACGCAAGAGCTAGAACGCCATAAGGGGGAGAAATAAAATGCCAGTGCGAAGGTCATTCATGAATAAAACGCAGAGTACAAGTTTGAAGCGCCATGATGATATGCTCATCTCATGAAGGGTTACATTAAAATTAAATTACCAAGGAGCTGGCAGCGTTTTGAATTGCAAACAAAAACAGTAAATATATTTTGATTGTGTTTGTTATTTTAAGGCAAATTTGCAACCTACAGAAACTTGGCATATCAAAACAAGTTGTATGGTATTAAGCTCGAAGAAGGCAAAGGATTAGCATGAAGATAACTCCAAATTCAATGAATACAGGTGACATATACCGACTCCACAAAATCATCAGCAGATCCAGATATTTTGGCAACCATGTGACAGTCAAACCCAATTTTGGAGCACTCAAATAGATGATAATTATATTTGAAGATCACATTGAATCTTCCTAGATTTTATGTATATCAAATTAGTATACCTAGCAACAGATCGAGATTGCTTGGGAGTTTTGAAATCATTCTAGAATTGGAAACATACTTATGATAATGACAATTTTTTTTTGGTGGGCACCGTTGTCAAAGTTCTCAGGTTCTGGTAGCGCAGGGCTATTCATGCAATATCAGGATTATTTTGTGGAGCATCAGTTAGAGATATCAGGAAAGAGCTACCATATGGCAATCATTTGCTGGAGACAGTTTTTTTTTATAAACATTTTCATGTTTTGTAAATTTATGATGTAATTACTAGATGGCAGTTTCATAATTGAACTCTCTCATGTAATAGACTTATAAATACAGTTTTGAAACAGTAAACAGGGGTCGACCTGAAAGGGGAAATGGTATTGAAAGATTACCATCCATTGTAAAGATTTTTAGGAGGAGGTTCAAGTGATTATTTTCGATGAATACAAGACCTTATGTTTCAGGATTCTCGTGTTATAGCTATGTGGTGAAGTGTTTCTCAATGTAATATGTTTTTCTCTGTTTTCACATTTTGTTTCTTTCTTTTATTGTTTATAAGAAGATTAAGTTCACGATTTGTTTCAAACAACCTGTTTCTGGCTTAAAACAATGTTCATGTTTTCTTCTGAAGTTTGAATGTAGAATTCAGGTGGCAATGATATACATTTGAAGTGAACCCTAATCTGTTCCTCTTTCTCCATCTCACAAACCACAAGGATCCACTAACATGACTACCTTGCCCTGTTACATATGAGATCTGTTACTCCTTCATTTGATCACCTTAAACCTCTTCGACTCCGTTTTTCCCAATGGCCCTCCTTTTTTGTTCCAACCCAAACATTTAAAAACCAAACCCAAATCTATCATAACTAGCCTAAAATCTACCATAAATAAATCTAGATCAGACAGAGAGAGCCCTCTCTGAGTCTTGGAGGGATAGATCCAGGACCCCAAGTGGTTTGATGTTACCTCTATGACTGCCTCCACAGCCTTGGGAAAATTACAGAGTGCTAACAAACATCATATATTATCACCATATGTTTTTTGCTGAGGACAAGTTGCAGGTATAAAGCTTTGGGTAGCGTGCTCAACGATGGTCTTCTTTGAATGTTCGGACGAGGTAGGATTTTAGCCTTGTCTTGTTAGAATTTCATTTATATAGCATACTTGAGATTAGAGTTGATTTATGGGTGTTGTTCCATCTGTTGTGGTTTACCCCTAGCCATAGAGAGATTTTTCTTGTAATGGAATTGGCGACTCCATTGGGGAGATCTCTTGTTTTGGGGTGTTGAGTGTTTTTGTCCTTGATTTTCTCTCTGGTTTCCTGAGTTTCCTTGTCACTTGTTGCTTGACATCCTGTATTTTTCCTTGCATATGAGTTTTTTGTCTTAACCCTTGCCCTGGCATTGTTTTTCTTGGTATACACAGTTTTTCCCTTGACAGGCACGTACATACATGAGTTGTCTTCCTTTAGGGTGCGTATATACACGTTTGTTGCCTAAACAGTCACGTACATAATCTCTTAATTCTTGTTGGTTGATTTTTTTGTTTGTTGGGTGACTTTTGTTGGTTGTTGAGTCTTCTTGGGTCCCTATTCTGACTATTAAGTTCCTACATAGTTATAGGAATCCTTTTTATTGTTGAATTGTTGGGCGAACTCCTTTCTTGTCACCTTTCTCATTGGTTTTCCTTGCATACTAGTATGATTAGTTGCTTCTTGGTATCTTGCTTGGTTTGTATCTTTTTTCTTGCAGTAGGGCCTGCCTGTGAGGTTGTTATTCAGTCCTTTCATTTTCTTTTCATTATATCAAAAATACAAAAATATTTTCTTACTTGAATTGTACTTATGGAATTTTTGCTTTTGATTACTTTGCATTGATTTTGACGCATTTGGAAATATTGCACTTCATTGAAATTGTAGAGATTGCATTGGAAAAATTGCACTTAGAAGCATACCATCTCTTTGAAATTCAAGACTAGTACTTAGCACTGTTTTTATATTTGATTATTTTATATGTTGAGTCATAATACCATCAGTTTCACGACCGCACCACTTGAGTAAGCAGAAACCATTAAAATTAACGTTGATTAATTAAAATTGATTAGAAACAATTTTATTTTTCAGGGTACACAAACAAGTATAGGACCTAGCGCCTTGGAATAGGATTTTGTGAGTAAACTTCTCCAAGGCTATAAAACTCAATGTATTTTTCTGACTAGGGAGTGGTGAAACCCATTGTGTAATTGGTGACGTCAGGAGGATCCACTCACATTGGAGTTAAGCACGAGGTCACACAAATTTGGTTGCAAAGATAGTCCTCTAATACCTTTCTAGTGTCAGATATATTTCTGGGGTTCTATTCATATCTAGGGATCTTGCTAGTACCTTTACCTCCTTGAGAGGCGGTGCTTTTGATATTTTTGGCTTTTCTACCCTGCCCATACGATGGACCGGACTTGCGACTGCTCGCCTGCGCATTTGTTATATCATGGTGACTCTAGTTGCTTGACATAGGTAGCCACATAAGTTAATTGCAGGGGTTATTCTGTAGGTAACATGAGGTAGATAAGGGTCAAAAAACACACAGACTTTATGGAGGATTTCCTCTCCGAAGGGGTCTGACTGACTGTGCTATGAAGCCTATGAAGGTCCTTATAACTGATTTTGATACCTCTACTCTATTGTTGCAGAGTCTTGAGCCCCTCTTGGGCGAGGCATACCTACTTTAGTTCGGGAGGCCCCTTTCAACCATTATATCTTGTTTGTGTGCATTGGCCTTTTTGCTTTATTTTGGTGTGCTCTCTGATTATTAGTTGGCCTTAGGATTGTGTATTATATCTTGAGTTATAATTCATTGTGGACCAAGACCAGCCTCATCACCAGTCTCTTTGGTTGTTGAAGTTACCATCGCATCTTGATCCTTTACCGAAGCTGCCTTCTAAAAGGCATAGATTTAATAAGCCTGGTACATATATCGCCACCTCCCAGACTTGTGATCATCCAACTATGAGTAGCGAGTCAGATATGAACATCTCAGGAAGTCCTTCGGCCGCTAATCCCTTTTCTTCTAGTATGCCCGACATGACATCGCAACTCTCATCCTCTATTTCAACAACTAATGTGAATCCTAGTTTTGGGTATGGGGGCATGATGCCTCCTTATTCTCCTTTTTAATTTGGTGGGGTTCAAATTCTTCATTCAAATCCTATGGTAGGAGGTTGGAATCCTCCTTCCTATAGACCCAATCCTAGCTTCACTTTTCCAGGAGCAAGTGCTCAAATGGCCAGTCCTTCTACTTCTTATATTTCGTCTGTCGTTCCTTCTTCCACAGTGTCGATTCCTACAAACTCTTTTCTTATGACAAACCTCCCTCTAACCTCTATTGTTTCATCCAGGGGGAGTCGATTTTATAGTATTGGCAACCCCCTACATGGATTTCCTTCATCTTGGGGAAACATGTATCCTCACATGAGTAACCCATGTCATGTCGCTTTCTCCTCGCAAGCGGCTTCCTCGGTGATAATGCCCTTACAAAATTTTATGAATCAGTTGGGAGGAGGATATTATCCTATCGAATAGGGCCATGGTGTATACCAGAACCTTGTTTGGCATGCAATCTCTCAAAACCATTCTTTATCAGGACCATGGTCTCACTTGCTGCAACCAACTGCTACAAGTCATGCTAGAAGCACAAGTCCTGTCACTGTGAGTCATACTTGCATTAAGTCACTAAACTCTACAAGTCATGTTGGATACATGTCATCAGCCTCTGCAAATCATGCTGAGGGAACGAAACCAACCGCTACAAGTCATGTTGGGGGCACAACTCTAGTCACTACTAGTCACACTAGACAAACATTACCAACCTCTGCAAGTCATGTTGGAGATGTTCCACTAGCCTATGCAAGTCATGCTAAGAGCATATCACCAGCCACTACAATTTGTGTTGGGGAAATTGATATGACTGAGAACCCTAGACGTATAGGATGTAAGCCCAAGTTCTTTTGTAGACTTTGCAAAGGAGATCACCTAACTCATTTGTGCCTTGCTATTGCAGTGGTACGAGAAGCGCGGTCCTTGTCTAGTGGCCCTTCGGGTTCTGAGTTGTCTTCGGTTTCCCAACATTCTAATCATACTTTGGTTGATATAGCAGTCATATCAATGCAATGTTTGACCAACACCACTCTTGTTTTTGGGAGTGATGCGTCTCTTAACCATGTTGTCTCTCATCTTGTTCAACCAACAGTCATGACGATGAAATATTCGACCGACACCACTCCTATTTTGGGGAGTGATGCGTCTCTTGACCATGTTGTCTTGCATCTTGTTCAACCAACAGTCATGATGATGAAATATTCGACCGAAACCACTCCTATTTTGGGGAGTGATGCGTCTCTTGACCATTTTGTCTCGCATCATATTCAACCAACGATTGAAGAAGTGGTCGTTCCGATGAAATATTTGGTCGATCCCACTCTTCTCTTAGAGAGTGACAAGTCTAAGGAAGTGACATTGTCTATGCAATCTTCGGTCAATCCCACTCTTCTTTTGGGGGGTGATGTGTCTTTCGACCATTTCCTTAGCATTTCTAGTTCTGTACCTTCTGAACAAGGGAGAATTCCACTCTCTCCAAGTACACTCATCCAAGTCCTTGGATGGTTTCCTTTGATTGGAATTATCTTGTAGAGCCCCACCTTCCTTATTCTGCACCCTTCCAAATAATGGGCATTCGTCGATGTATGGTAGATGAAGGATCCTCTACAAGTATTCTATCATCCTTGACTTGGCAAGATTTGGGTTCTCCCAAGATTGTGTCAGCTACCAGTGAGTTGTTGTATTTTTATAGTAGACCTACATGGGAGCCATGGCCTCCCCCATGATATGCTACTTAGAAGAACATCCTAGACTCTTAGTTAAACTCTTTTTAAGACTCCTTAAAAATGAAAATATTGTCGAGTGAACTTGTCACTTTCACACTCGTTAAATGGTTTTGAAAGGACATCTATTTGGTATAATTTTAACCCTTTTCTAGACCAAGTAAAAAACTTATGAAAAATGAATACTCTAGTCAGCATTGGCTAGAATATTTCTCCTGGGTTATTTTTTATACTTTTTCGGGCCTGGGGGACTAAATTTATGAAAAAGGACATTTTTGAGTTAAGTTGTAATCGCATTCCATCATCCTGCTTGCATTGTTGAGCCTATTGTCGGTTCTCTCTTTCTCGTTATAAGCCTTTTGCCTCCGCAATTTGCATCACTATCCAAGAAGTGCCTTCCATATATCCTTTGCAACTTGTCACCCTTTACCCTTAGAGGAAACATCCCCCTGAGTGTCCATGCCACACATGCACTTCCTTTCATTGAGCATAGGTATGTTCCACTACTTGGAACTAGTTTCTTACTCACAACAATGGTTTCCTCTCTTGTATCATAGCATTTATTTGCATATGAAAACCAAAAAAAGACGGTTGGGAAAAGAAAATTATGTTGTATCAGTAGCAATTGTGTCACCTTTGATCAGAGCACAAAATTTTGAGTTCATTTTCATCCAAAGTTTGGGTTTAGCATGACCTTAGGAATCCAAGCTCGTTACTTAGATTTTACTCCTCCTACTGGTTATTCTTCCAGTCCCTATGGAGATTTTGTTGATGTTTCCTACGTCGCAAAATTTTATCAATGATCATTATCAAGTATATGCTACCTGAGTTATCCATATTGCTCATGCTCTTGTTCAAAGGAAGTTTAAAAGCTTGTGTCGGTCGTTTCTCATAACTTTTGACTTTGCATGTTGGCCATACCCTTAGTGTATCTCAGAATCATATGAATTCATTGTCCTTCCTTGCACCCTGGGCCTACTTTCATCATGGGTAGGTAACCTTGAACCCAACAGATGACATTTCCTCATTGGTCGCTGTTGAAGGAAAATCTCCCTGCGGATAGGTAGATCTCCTCAAAGAGCTAGACTCTTAACTCTAAGACAGAAAGTGCTTATCATGGTCACTGACTTCCTTTTAGATCTAGGTGGACTAGTGTGTGAGGAGGAAGGAGAAGAGAAGTACCTTTAATCGACGTTTGTCCCTGCATGACTCGAGTTGAGCTCCAATCTTCCGTTCCTCGATGAATCCTGTAGACAAACGAAAGTACGACCACCTTCCTACTCTATCAAGATTAGTCTGAAATAGACCTATCTACTTAGAGACAAATTCATGTGAGATTGAACACAAATTAGAAAGAAACAGGCCAAGCAAATCGTATTAATAAGGACAAGAATGTTACTTACAGCCATAGATGGAGTGCGACAGTTCTGCCAATTCTTCCTTGTCTAACTCTTGCTCGAAAGATCCACGATCAGAATGATGATGGCTTCGCCGATTGTTCTTCACTCTGCTATGACTTTCCTATGAGATCATAGGTTTATTGCTTCCAATCCTTCCCCCTTTTCACCCTAAGAAACCCTGCTTATATAGCCTTGGAGAGGCCTAACCACTTGAGATATCCTTGGGGTAAGTTGAGGATTTTCCTCCTTCAGTTAGGGATCATCCCTTAGATCATGGCTTGACTAGGGATTCGAATCCAACTGCCTTCATGGATTGAAGAGATCTTTCCCCCATTCATCTCAATAAACTAACTACTACCTAGAATAGGCAGCGCTCCCTCAAAAGGGGCATCAGGGCGCTATAACACTCCCCAGTAGGCTTTAGGGGGGTGCCATCGCTCCAAAACTCATCAGCGCTCCCTTAGAGGGGCTATCAGAGCACTATAGCACTCCCAGGCAGTGTATGGAGGGCGCCAGCGCTCCTAAAGGAGGTATAGGGGGGCGCTCTCCTCCAAAAACTCAGTTTTTTGGCTTCTTTCAGATGGCAAGAGGTTCATAACTCTAGTTAACCATTCCTCCTCTTCCAAGTCAAGTGTTTGACATGTGTCAAGTGTCCTCCTTGTGTCGTTATAGGCACAACATAGGCATCATGGCAGTATGCTTCCCTGACACTTGTGAGAAAAATGCGATACTTGCGACACTTGTAATGACGACACTTGTGACACTATCGAAGTGAGTAATTTTGACGTGTAACAGATTGCCCCCCAAAGTATGAAGTTAGAATATGAGAACTGATAACTGAAATGCTTTGTAGACTTTCAAGCAAGGGTATAGACGCAGAGAACCTGATAGAAGCTGCACACAAACATCCAACAAATATTATGACATGTTTCAAAACCCAAGGCAGGCATACCTATGCTTGGGTAATCAAGACTTGCAAGATATGGCCGCCATAAAATACACTGCGGATCCATAATTGTATTGACAAAAGGTATAGCCACCGAAAATACACTGTGGATCTATACTCCTATGACCTGAACTGATCGTAGTCACAAAGAAAACACAGTGGATCTACGAGATGACAAGACATAGCCACAACCAATACAAAGTGGATCTATGTGACAATATATGTGTCATTGTTCAAGAGAAACTCCTTCGCAACCTGGGCAAAGTACATATCAGAGTGATCACTCAACCCAGGGTCTTCCTACCAATCCTGATGTAGTACAAATCTAACCATGTGAATAGATGTTCTAACGTTGAACATGGCAGAAACCACTTGATTACCAATCAATGATGTAAACCGTTAACAAGCACGAGGGAGATCACCATTAATGTCAATGATTCCCAAGGTACTCTAGTACATTCCAATGAATGTGAATGGATGAGCTGAAGTCGAACATCCGTGGAATCATCCGATCAGAGGTCAATGATGTAAACAACCCATTGTCGAACGTGAGGAGGCTTGCCATTGAGGCATGCAGGTCCCAAAGTACTAATTGGTTTCTAAGTCTAGTTCCTGGATAATGTGTTGAAGTCGACAGGAATAGACTTGTCGAAGGAGGGCCTTGATGTAGCCCCCATCAACGACACAAAACGAACACAGAGATGTAATTGGTAGATCAAATGAACATGGACTGGCATGGGTATTGAGACAAGATATTTTTGATGGCTGACTCTCGAGGCAGATACTTCCCTTGAACACTGAGGCACAACAGCAAAAACATGACATGGACCAAAACTTGATGATGTAGTGGATGTTGTGACTTATGTCGGGTGACCCAAAGGAGTAAAAGAAACTCAAAAGATTGGCTCAGTGCAGAGGTTTAGCGGATTAATATGTGCACAAAGACAAAGTGTCGTGTTCAAGGGCGACTCTATGAGTTACTGATAATGTTCTCAAAAAACTTCTTGGCTTGCTGCTTTCAATTTTTTCCCCCATCCAGATAGACGAGTACCTCTTTTTTAATTTAACGAGCTCGAGGAGGGTAACACATGCTCGATATAACTCACCTTCGGTAAGTTCCTCTTCCTTTGATTAACGAACCGGAATAAGTAAGGGTTCAGTCCCATATGGGCCCATCGATGTTTGTTTTAACGAGTCCAAAGACAGAAAACTCAAAGGTTTTTCATGATTATAGAGTCTGGAAAAACACTTAAAAGAGAACTCTCTCAGTTCCTTTTTCGTAAAGTAGTCTAATGAGACTGAAAAAGAGATAAACTATCGCTCAACAGACATTTTCTTCAAATACTTTAACGAGCGTGAAGAGAACAAGGTGCTCGACAATCTTTTCATGTTTAGAGAGTCTGAAAAGAACTTAAAGATGACTCCAATGTTGTCCTTTTTCGTAATGTTAGTCTCACAAGGCCGAAAAAGAGATAAATTGTCACTTGAAAGATGCCCTTTCAAACCTTTTAATGAGTGGGAAAGGAAGCAAGATCACTCGGCGATATTTTCATGTTTAGAGAGTCTAAAAAGAGCTTAAAGAAAACTCCAGGGGGTTCCTTTTTTGTCTATCCATACAGGTCTGAAAAAGAGATAAAAGTTTACCCGGATGCATTCTCATGTATTTACGAGCACGAGAAAGAACAAATACTAAGCTCGGTATGCCCCTAGCTTGAAAGCTAGTGGCTTAACTCCAGAAAGATCATCAAAGGCTGGAGACATTCCCTCCAACCTTCAATCCATGCACCGACTTTGAGGTTGTCACCAATTTCTCTACTAGATGAGAAAAAGAAGAAGGGTGGATGAAAAGAAGTTTCAGGAGAGGTGACTGTTTCATTTTTTAACAAGCTCGACACAGGAAAAGAACTATGCTCAGAACCTCTGTTTCATTTTTTAACGAGCTTGCCACAGAGAAGAGAAACTATGCTCGTGGTTGTTGCTTGATCATGGCTTCCAAGAGAATAATTCTCTAGAAGGACACCATGTCAAGGGACAAAACTTTGTCATGGCCTCCAGGAGATCTTCGCTGGATGGAAGATAATCACTCGGGAAAGACCGCATGTCGAGGGTCGCGATAGGGGTAAGGAGATCAGGCGCCAATAACCCTACCGAAGAAATCACCATGTCTACTACTGGATCCAAATCATCGGAAGTTGAAAGCATGGGAGACGATAGAAAATCGACATCAGGAGGGGAGATAGACTGTATATCTGCCCAAATTTATTCACGAGGAGGAAGAAAAGAGGATCGGTGACGGTTATTATCCCAAGGTAACTTGTCAATGCGAATCATCTCCGGAATAGATTCATCCGAAGGAAAAGTTGGGGAAATGTAGTCGATCGCAGACGACAAGTAACTCAACCATGATTGCATCGAGGAAACATCAGGCACCAATAGATGTTGGCCGTTTGACGAGGGAGAAGTGGATTGGGTAGAAACGTATGACATTTCGGCTGGACTAAGTGGCACGGTGTCACCCAGTGCATCGAATTCCAATGGACGAGGTACAATCCAACGGTCAGATGATTCCAAAGATTGATAATCCGCGGTCGAAATCATATCGATGGTGGCAATATGATGTGTAGTCGGTGGAAGTGGTGTAGGGAAGGTACCCATGAGGCTAGAATATTTCAGTAAGCCAACACCAACACTTTCATACGTGATCTTGTGGTATCCCAAGAAAGGAATATTGTTGGTAGTAGGAGCACGAGCATCGGGTGTACAGAAATCCAATTGATCAACAGTGACAATCTTGCCCTGATGAGGAAATTGTACACATCGAAAAACCGACCTCCCCCTCTGGGATCCCCCTCTCACACAGGGGTTACACACAAGGTCGCATGAGGGGCTGTCAGAGGTTACTTGCATCTGGTGCATGCAAGGGGCGCACATGGTCGTTGGTTTGTGAACATCCTATTCGTATGATCTCCTCCTAATCATCAAGATATTGCTTTGTACCTCATGCTGGATGATGAGAGATTCCTTAATGCTCTCCTTTCAACTGGTCTCATTCCATCGACTTCAACTCATCTATTATGGAAATAAGACATAGAGTCCTATGAGTACCTATAGGTTTGCATTCATTAGTGGCAGGTTCTCTTGCCATCGACAATTGAGACTACATCAATGTCTCCTGATCGATGGATTATTCAAGTGTTCGACCTCAATAACTTTATTCACACTTGTGGAATGTACTCGGTGCCTTGACACCTACTTTCATTATCAGTGGGTTGTATTGCGTTTGTTAACGGTATACTTTAATGATCGGTAATCAAATGAAGTCTCATTGTGTTCAACCTCAAACCCTCTATTCACATGATGTAGACTTGCACCTTCGGCGGATAGTGTAGGAGACCTCCATCTTACACTAGAAACATTCCTTATATGTTGTTGTCTTTCATTGGATCAGTACATATATGACTTCAATGATCATGGGAGATCAGATTGTACTCCATTGTATACACATATATTTAGTTGATTTTGAGATTGGAATCCACTGTGTCTTGTTTGTGACTATGAAAGCCTATGGCATATGTCCACTATGTATTTCCTATTCATATCCATGAACAACTATTCGATATGTTTGCACGTGGATTTGCAGTGTAATTCAGATTGGCATCCATGTGTACAAATTCATTATGGATTGTAATATTCTCATGAGTAACTAGTACTTCCAGTTGAATCTTCATTACTCCACTTCTAGGAATTATAATGTATTTTGGCCATCATAAATATTCCTCTAACCTCACACATTAGGGGGCATCTGTTACAACAAATTTTGCCTCACTCCATGCAGCTTGCTTGGATGGCCTTCCATTTCCCTCTGTAGACTTGAAGTCCCCTTTTTGTTCACTCTAGAGCCAAAAATGCACATTTTTGTACATATATGCGCCCTATTAGTTATACAACATGCGTATACGTAGGTTTCTCTACTAAAACCCATGTACCTTGGGTTTGGTGCTCACAAATTAGAAATTATGTCGAGTTTCCATGCCATGTCACGAGATCCATGATCCTTGGCCTTCCATATACTGGAAATGCTCCAACTTGGCCCTTCAGTTCCATTTGTAGGCTATAAATTGAGTCATTTCCAAGCCTAAGAGGAATTCAACTTTGGAGCGCAAAGACACTATAGAGAAATTTTACTTCATATTGAGTTTGCATCCCTTTGTCCTTGAAAGTCTGAACTTCTTGTGTTCAACCCCAAAGCTCTTCCTACTTTGTGATGGAGAACCTCATTGGTTCCTATATATGAGTTTGCCTTTGCGGAGTATTGAAGTGGTGGAGGCCCAGCTGGAGGGACTTATTTTCTTGGTTCTGATATGTTTCATTGCATAAGTTTGTCACCTATGTACTTTTGTTGATTATTTTAATAGAAATACTCTTTTCTCGTCCAATTGATATCTTGCAAATATTTGAATTACTTTCCATGGGAATATTTGTCATGTATGTTAATGGATTATGCTAATTTATATGCTAACATCATACATTATCACCATATTCTTGCGTATATTTTTTGTTGAGGACGAGTTGCAGGTATAAAGCTTTGGGTAGCGTGCTCAACAGTGGTATTCTTTGAACGTCTGGACGAGCTAGGATTTTAGCCTTGTCTTGTTAACATTTCATTTATATAGCATACTCGAGATTAGAGTTGATTTATGGGTGTTGTTCCATGTGTTGTGGCTTACCCCTAGCCAGACAAATATTTGGCCTGCAAAAGACATCTATTCATTTTGACTAATGTCTGATTCTTGCACTCTACAATGCCATTTTGATGAGGGGTATGAAGAATTGATCATTGTCAGTCAATACCAGATTGAACCAAGTATTCTTCAAAAGTTTTATTTACATAATCACCACCATTATTGGATCTCAAGAAGTTTATGGTTCAATCACATTGCTTTTCAACAAAGGCTTTGAATTCTTTGAACTTTTCAAAGACAAGATTCTTGTTTTTCAGAAAATAAACCCAAGTGAAATGAGAGAGATCGTCAATGAAAGTCAGGATATACCTTGCACCTACTAAGGAAGGTATATTGATGTAGCAAAGATCACTATGAACCAACTCCAAGAGGTTCTATGCTTTCCATGCTTTACTTGAGTCAAAGGGCGCTTGATGATGATTGTCATGCACACATCCTTTACAGACTCCATCAGGGGGAAAAAATTTAGGTAAACCAACAACCATATTCTAAGTTTCCATCGATTGCAAACTTCGAAAATTTAGGTGTCTGATTCATTCATGCCAAGTGAAACTTTATTCGTCATTGTGAGTAACCAAAGCAGTTAGGTCGAGTCATGTCACAAAACTTATAAAAATTGTTCTTTGGGTCAAGAAACCCTCTGGCGAAAATTGACCCACCTTTCTTGAAATCTCGAACAAAGAACCGATATGTCCAAAACTCCAAAATATTACATGTTTGTGCTAATTGAGAAACAAACAACATATTGGAACTGAGGTTTGGTACATGATAAATGTTGACAATTCTCCCATGTCGACAGGAAACACTACCCTGACCAACAATATCAAGAGAAAAATCATTAGCAACATAAATCTTCTTCTTCGCAACTTCATCTAAGGATGTGAACAAGGAAGCATCCTTAGCCATATGATGAGTGCACCTAGAGTAAACTACCCATTCATTATGCATAGAACA
Organism: Picea engelmannii; assembly: GCA_009831015.1. Lineage (NCBI taxonomy): Eukaryota > Viridiplantae > Streptophyta > Pinopsida > Pinales > Pinaceae > Picea > Picea engelmannii. The sequence goes on along the minus strand of ML781196.1, from coordinate 402,956 downwards.
AGACAATAAGGCTTGAGAAGTTTTGACTTGGAAGGTGAAATTATCAGTGGGTCGGTGAATAAGAGACACATCTCCTTCAAGGTGTTTCACCTTCTCCTCTAATTTGTCTCTCTTCTTATAGCACACCTTCTCGACATGTCCAGTATTTCCATAGTACTAACATGTATTATTATTTTGAATTTGATAGGGTGCATATGTATTCCCTTTAGATTTATGGTCAAGGAATATAGGTCTCTATATAGGGGTATCAAACCATCCTCTTTCCTTGTGATTAAACTTTCCCTTTCCCTTGAGAAAGTGGGATTGATATTTACCACCAAGCTTATATTCATCAAGAAATTTGTGTTGATCAGTGATCAATAAGCCACAAAAAGCTTCAAACATGTAATCCTTACCATCTTCCTTGTGTGTATTCCAGTTAGTGCAGAAAGTTGAAATGAACACGTCGAATGGTGTTCTCAAATTCATCAAGACCAACTCGATGAGTTGTGCATATTTCTTCTGATAATTCTTTCCACATTCACCCAATTTCAATTGTAGTTGCTTCAGATGTTCGAAATATTCATGTACTCTATCAAAATAATGAGGATAGAGAGAGATCAACTATTTCTCCAACTGCACGACGTGGCTTTCATCGACTCTGTCGAACAACAATTTTAGCTTCTTCCAAACTTGATGAGGGAAATTGATTCCACTGACGTGAAAACGAATATCCCATGATAAGTGAAAACGAATATCCCATGATATATAGTTCATGATAACCCCTACAACCTCATCCTTATTTCCTTAAATAACGAACTTTCCCTGATCGTTTGTTGGATCTAAAATCACAGTCTTCATATACTGCCACAATCCTTTAATCTTTGGTAGGGTTTCCATGTCTGCATCCCATACTACATAATTTGATCCATTCCAAATTATGAGATCGATCTTAGAATCCATATTCAATATCTATATAGATCAGATCTATTTCCACAAGTTACAGTCAGCAAATCACCAACCCATAGTCAATCACACAACAAATCAGACCGGGCATAACTTGCAGACAATAGGCAAGGTCAAAACCATAGACTTTGATACCATGTTGGGATTGGGTGTAACCTGATATGAAACATATAAACATAATTGTAGATAATCAAAGAGTAATAAGTTTCAAAGATAAAATGTGGTGTCTAAAGACACCGTTAAAACAATTAAGTAGAGTGCATTGTGATCAAAACATCACAATGCATGTTTGACATCTTGTACACAATGTCAACAATGATATTGATACAATGATAATGACCCATCACAAATAGTATTATAGCTTCAATATCTAACCAAATTCCTTGGAATCAAGAAGATCTTGTCCACATATAACCATCGGTGGTTAGAGTTAACTTCGTCAAACCCGTGATGTCTAGTCGGATCGACAAGGATGCTCAACCTAACCATCCATGCATCCAACTTGTAGTTGATTCCTCAGCTAGTCAATCCATCGACTGTATGTCTTCGACTGTTGGCCAACTATCTAACTGATAGGTTTATCGGTTACTCAATCGACTAATGTATATATCTAGTCGATCACTCGACCGACTATTTCCAAATGTAGGTCGACCACCCGAATGACTAATTCCAAGAGAAGTGCGATGAACCATCAGAACTTGATGTTCCAACAACATAGAGTAGTGTCTTTAAGTTTTAAAAGGACAATATCATGGTGGATATACAAATATGTACATGGAATTTAAGTGTGTGTTACTCTAACTTGTTGACGTTTGTCCTTCGTTTCCTAAGCTTCAAGCTTCCATTTCAAATTTTTTTCTTCTTGACTGGGGTATCACCTTTATTGTTGCATTTGGAGATAACCAAATTTTTGGAAATCGGGGAATTAGTATTTCTACTTACTCTTCTTTTTCATATTTACTTTTGTTTGGGTTTTAAAAAATGGCCCAAATGATCTATAATTACAAGGAATCAATGGATGAATGAAATAAAAGACGTTGTTGGTTAGTTAAACTTGAAGTACATGGTTAACATGAGAAAGTTCATGCATTGTGTACTATCGCATGCCAACAAATGTTGTTGATCTATATTTCTTATCCTAGTATGAGTAAGCTCATTGCCTATACACTTGAATTTTGTATTTAATGCAAATGCCATGAAATGGATTTAATAAATGTGAAATTGTTATGCTACATGCAGATCATTGATGTGTATGGATAACTATTTGGATAATATATTAGCTCTATATGTGGGTTGTAATATTTCATTTGATCATTCTAGGTTGAGGTTTCAACATGCTTATCGGATTCTGATATGATCTCCCTACATAGTGCCATACAACTAGCCAAATATTTAACTAACATGCTTTGCTCTAGCATGAACTTTAACATTGGTCACATGGCCTGGTGTTCTAAGTAAATATACCCAAATCAACCAAGCCCAAAAATCAATCAACAATGGAGTATACTTCACAAGGAAGTTATCCTATTAGTTTTGGGCAATGTTGATAGTTCCAACTACATTTTGTAACGAAAGATCAACTCTTATAACAGTTAGGCACTTAATGTTTGCATTTTTCATTAACATTGGCACTTAATGTTTGCATTCTACATTAACAATACAACATCCATTGAGTTATTTCTTTTCTAATTTAATTTTGTATATCTTAGAAAACAAAATTCGAAAAGATTTAGATATTTTTTCTACTCAATGAAAAGTAATATTGCATAAGGTTTTTTTTTTTTTTAATTATATCAGAAAGAGATTAATGTCTCCAAATTGATGAAAGTCTAATAATTTTCAACGGTACTATCTAGAACATCATTGATCCAAATGGATCTCGGTGGCCATCCACCTTTTCCATTGAATCACCATCTTGAGCCCGTGGTTTTGATAAACGATGGCATTCACCCTTTTGGTGGGGAATGGAATGTAATGTCATCTTCATTTGTTAATTACATACATCATGTAATGGTATTATGTACATGCCTACAACATAGAGTTAATGCATTGGATCCCATTATAACTCCGCAATTAAGCGTGCTCGGGCTAGAGTAGTACTGGGATGGGTGACCACTCAGGAAGTCCTGGTATTTTACATGCCTATGGCATTTTATAAACTTAGTCCAATTTATCCCACATGCATCATGGGAATTGTTCTCCTCCCACTCTCTCATATATAATTGAGGTGAATGAGGCCCTTTAAGCATGCAATCGAGTGTGATGTAAAGCTTCTTGTGAATGAAGCATAGCCAACATCTCTTTCTTTTTAGAGACAAGCTACCCCATTTTTCCAGTTTGTGTTCTACAGTGGTTTTCTATCTTATTCAGTAACAGAAGTTGGGTTTCACTGTATTTTTGTGTTCTCTTCTTATTTTTGTGTACTTCATTGTTATATCTTGATTATATTCCTTCCTTCATGTCATTCTCAAAATAATCTGGATCAGTGGTATCAAAGCAGGTTGCTCCTTGTTGTTTCTCATAACAGGTCCTCAACGAGGTCAGGGTATAGAGAGTTGGACCTTGAGCTAGTTTCTCTTGAGGACAACTGCTCTCACCAGCCCAAGCGACCTCCCATGGAGGAAGAAAAGAGAGATGAAAAATCAGGATATCATTTCAAGATGTTGCTCGAGGAAGCCCTCGTGTGACAGAGGAATGAGATGATGGACAACTTTTCTCAGATCCTTCGAAGACTACCAATGGTTGCAGTTGAGGCATCTTCGACAAGAATCCATTTCGCAAGTACGACACCCTTCAAGGTACAAGTCAATTTTGATATCCCCTTATTTGAAGGCCAGATAGATGAAAATGCTCTAGAAAAATGGTTAAATATTCTAGAAGGTTATTACTATGTTCAAGAAATTTCCGACCGTGAAAAGATCACCTTTGCGCTCCTTAAAGCCCTTCCCCATGTCAGAGTTTGGTGGGAAGGTTACAAGGAGAGGTACACCACAGATGAATATACACTATTTGGGAGAGAACCCACTTGGGAAGCCTTTGTAGATGCCATATAGGAGGAGTTCTACCCTATCAGAAACTATGATGACCAATACATAAGATGGAAAACTATGCATCAGAAAAGAGATCAAACGATGCCGAAGTACACCAACATATTTCATACCTTGCACTCAAAGATGGGTATCAAATAATCCGAGAAGCACTTGGTTTTGAAGTACCGCAGTGGTCTATACAGGTACATCCAAACTGAGATGGATTTTCTGGACATCTCCTCATTGGGAGCTTCTTATCAATATGCAGTTAAAATTGGGCAGAAATTCAAGCAACATAGTAAGTGGGAGAAGCATGGAAAAGGAAAATCTAACTCACATAATGAAGGATAGAGCAAGGAAGGTGTTGGCAACGGAAGTCACTCCTGGATTGTAGCAGGAGCAGAGCCCGACGCCCATCAGTTTTTATGTCCCGAGTAATTTAATGGGGGGGGTGGTCGAATGGAAAGAGACCCAGAACAACACACTTTAACTTAGGAAACCGGGTCTGGTATGTAGAAAACAAGGGAGGTCTTGATCCAACTTCCGTCAGTAAGTTGAGTATCATATGGGTAGATGGAAGACTTGGTGAGAAGGGTGAGCAAGACTGCCTCGGGCATCAGGCCTTCGGCAACTTGAGGAGGAAAAACTCAGAAGCCAAGATCCTCTTGGTCCAGAGTTTCAAGGAGCTGAAGGGTGACTCGACTAGATCCTCCAATTCCAAGCCATTCCAGCGTTGATAAAACACAAGAACTGATTAGAAACGTTGCTACTGTTACAGTGATCCAACCTACATCATCCTATAACAATGCAACTCGATTGGATCCTCCAATTCCGAGTTGTTCCAACACAGTGTTAATAGAGGGGTGAAAAGAGGCTGACATCCATAAAGGCAATAAGTCTCAAATGCTATTACATTAACCAAAGCGACTAGTGCTTCATCAAAACTCACAGAACGGGAGCCTGGCTCAACCATCGACACTTACAAAAATGGCGAAAATGCCTACATATACTCAAAATACAACAGCAGCAAAAACGAGACGCTGCATTAAAAACATTGCGCCTACATGTCTTCTGACAGTCTGCGCATGCAGACTTTGGACGATCGTGCACTTATGGCAGACGCAATCAGACTCCGGACTGTCCTGCTGCAGATGAATCGATGTGAATTAGTCCTTTGCCGGACTTTCCTTTTATGGCAAAGATGATGTTCAACTACTTCCAACTACCACAATAACTGCTTCCTTGGGACTAGGGATGGCCTCGGTCAACTCCGTCTTCTGATCCAGGTGGCACCATTCAACTGATCCAGGTGGCACCATTAGGAGACCGTCGGTGGCGGTCTCCTAATGGTGCCACCTGGATCAGTTGAACGCTGCTGAAAATACAGGCCGAAAAGTAAAGCAAAACAAACAAAGCTACATGCTCAAGGAGCTTATTTATGTACAGTCCTAATGCTAATGAAATATTTTACATGGGGCTAGGTGAAAGAAAACTTCCACCATAGCCATTCAAGCGGCTTCCTGGATAGCTCCTTCCTTCTGTTGATGATCACCAGCAGATGGTGTAACCGTGACAGCAGAACGACTACACTCTTCAACTTCTCCTCAAAGGCTAAAGTTGATATGAAATAGGGCGGCTCCAAGGCATAAAGGACATGCCACTCCATGTATTCGCTGACAAGGTCATAGAATGAGTGGCGAATTTCAGAAAATTGGCGATAGGTAGCCTCCTCTGCTACACAGTTGTTCACATGTGGCTGAATATCTCTGACAAGCACAGGTGAGTGGACAACTGTCATAGGCTCACTGATCTCGGGTGGTGGCTACTCGCTGACTGGCTCTGGATAGAAAATGAAATGTGTGCTCAACTGTTGTTCTGGTTCTTCCTCTTCTTCTTCGTGCACTTCCCCATCTTGTAAAAAGGGAACGGTCTCCCGATCCTTCTCTTCAATCCCAAATGTAAATACATCATGGGAAATCTTGTGAAGGAAGAAAGAACAATCCTCTCCCACAATGGCTTCTTCGTTTAAATCTGAGACAGTAGGCTCATCGAGGGAAGATGCTAACGCATCTAAGAAATCTTCAATAATCTCTTCAAAAGAGCTGCTTAGATCATCTGCCTCGAAGAATGGAAAATCTTCTTCGTTGCCTTCAGATTCCAATTTTGCACGTTGGGCAATGGGGGATATTGCCTACTCCATTAGTTCACTCAGAGCATCTTCTTCCAAGGCTAGAGGATCCTTTGCACATCATTCAGATTTTAACCTTTCCAGTTGGGTAGAGAGATATTTCACCTGCTCCGTTAGCTCACGAAGGGCGTCTTCTTCCTCCTTGGGATATTCATCACTTTCATAACCCTCCTCTGATGTAGACGAATGGGGAGGAGAAAGGGATGATTTCTGATCCAGGTCATGAGGGTCATCCTCACAGCCTACGTCTGAAACAACTTCATCTTGTATATAGTTGTGGTATCCCTCGCAACAGTTATGACAAATTAACTCAGAGGGATACAACCGCTGACAGAAGGCGGTGAAAGCTGCATCAAACTCTGAGAGTGAAGAAATGCTAGCAGGGGGTAAAGAATGATACCATTTATGTGCATCCCCTGCTAACAAGAACATGAACATTTTCAATAATACATCCTCATGATGTATCTCCCACTGACGCATGAGTTCATGAAACTCACTGAGGTGTTGAGCAGGGTTGTTATCTTCACGCTTTCCAAATAGGAGCAAATAACCACCCCATTCATTCATAGAAGGGACAACATTAGGAAAACCAGGAATAGCAGAAAAATTAAAAGGAGCAAACCTGCGAGCTGGGATTTTCTCTATTCTGAACCAGTGGAGTCGCCAATTGATCCTCGAATCATGGAGTCGCTAGGTGAAAGATGCGCAACTTCGAATGTGCCTGGCCCTTGTTCACCATCAAAGGCCAGATCTTACGTTGTTGTTACCTCAGGAAGCTTCTCAGGCTGAGAAAGCAGCTGTTGAAACCTTCTCGAGAAAGCTCCTCTGGGTCAGCTTTCAGGTGTGCTAAAGTAGCCACAACCGAAACAGTGTCATGGAAACCTTGGAGTCGCCAGGTGCACAGTAGAAATCTTGAAGGGCTCTGATGTCTGATGCACCTTCAGAATCAGAGGCTCAATGTCGTTCTACCCAGGGAAAATATTCAACTTCATCCCCGACAACAGCGCCATAAATGTTGGCGACAGACGTCACTCCTGGATTGCAACAGGAGAAGATCCTGATGCCCATCAGTTTTGATGTCATGAGTAATTTAATGGGGGGGGTGGTCAAATGGAAAGAGACCCAGAACAACACGCTTTAACTTAGGAAACTGGGTCTGGTATGTAGAAAACAAGGGAGGTCTTGATCCAACTTCCATCAATAAGTTGAGTATTAGATGGGTAGATGGAAGACTTGGTGAGAAGGGTGAGAAATACTGCCTCGGGCATCAGGCCTTCGGCAGCTTGAGGAGGAAAAACTCAGAATCCAAGATCCTCTTGGTATAGAGTTTCAAGGAACTGAAGGGTGACTCAACTGGATCCTCCAATTCCAAGCCATTCCAGTGTTGAGAAAACACAAGAACTGATTAAAAATGTTGCGACTGTTATAGTGATCCAACCTACATCATCCTATAACAGTGCAACTCGACTGGATCCTCCAATTTCGAGCTATTCTAACACAGTGTTAACAGAGGGGTGAAAAGAGGCTGACATCCATAAAGGCAAGAAGTCTCAAATGCTATTACATTAACCAGAGCGACCAACGCTTCATCAAAACTTATAGAACGGGAGCCTAGCTCAACCATCGACACTTACAAAAATGGTGAAAACGCCTAGATATACTCAAAACACAACAGCAGCAAAAACAAGACGCTGCATTAAAAACATTACATCTGCATGTCTTCTGACAGTCTGTGCATGCAGACTCTGGACGATCGTGCACTTATGGAAGACACAATCAGACTCTGGACTATCCTGCTATAGATGAATCGATGTGAATTAGTCCTTTTCCAGACTTTCCTTTTATGGCAGAGATGATGTTCAACTACTTCCAACTGCCACAATAACTGCTTCCATGTGACTGGGGATGACCTCGGTCAACTCCGTCTTCTGGGACGCGGCGGTCTTCTAATGGTGCCACCTGGATCAGCTGAACGATCCTCCTTTGGATGATGCTTCATTGGACTACTGTGTAGGGACCCCTATGGCAGATATGGATGAGGGTATGACGGGGGCTATGGCGTCAACACTGTGGAGGTGATGGCGAATAAACGGGAGTTGTGACATTGGATGAGGAATGCCACGGGGTATGGACAGGACACAGGTGGAAGCTGTTGAGGTAGAGGTGACTGGGGGGGAGAGACACATGGCAGGAGGTGAGAGGACGATGAGATGAGGAAGGGCCATGTGGATGGACATGGTAGAAAGAAGGGACATGAATGATGGAGCAACGTGGAAGGGAGAAGGACAGGTGTCAAAAGGCAAGAGGGAGCGATGGGGAAAGGGATATACCATGAGGGTGAGTGGACAGATGACAGGGGAAGAGGGAGGCGATAAGTGGTTTGGAAGAAGTGGGGGCAGACGTAAGGAGGAGTTGCCACGATGGCAGGGGGAGAACGGTACATAAGGTGACACGACAGGGAGGGGGGCCCACACTAGTACCACGTCATTTCGGACCCCCCCCCCTCCCCATTAAAGGCAGGATAGCAAGGGGGGGCCAAAATCGCCTGAGAATCGTCAATCTAGGCGCTCTGATCGTGACCGTTGAAGAGTTGCGTGCTCGATTC
>ML781196.1:356964-394136 GCA_009831015.1 Picea engelmannii | reverse complement strand
AGAATGGTGGGGGGGCTCCGGAATCCGCTCTCGATCGTATATCTGGGTGCGCAGATCCTCATCGCCCAGATATGCTCGCTGCTTAACCACAAGCTCATTCGTGCCCTGAACTTAGGGTAAGTGGGTTTTTACCCCACTTTTCACATTTTTCCACAAGAAATGTTGCTAACAAAAGGACAACCTCAAGAGAGCTAGTTCTAGATGTAGGCAAATAAGGGTAACAAGAATTCTAAGAAAGACATTGAAAGTGGTGTGAGTTCCACAACAACCCTTGGCATAACACTGATGAATGTTACTCAATACAATCATTGGTGGCAAAGATCAAAGATAAAGATCCAAACCCCAACTTGGACCCTAATTCCGAAAATGATAAAAGGAGATAGATCATTGATGCAGAACCCACTGCTACTGTCGCAACTACAACAATCCAACCGGAAGAGGATCCTGAGGATCGGGAGCGACTCTTCCATTCACAGATGTGGGTGAAGGGGACCCCACTGCATTTTATTGTTGATAGTGGAAGAAAAAAGAACATCATCTCAGCAGAGGTTGTCAAGTATTTGGGTTTTCCAACAACACCACACCCACAACAATACAACATCAGGTGTCTTCACCAGGGTCAAGATCTTCGTGTCAGCCAACAATGTCATTTTTCCTACAGCATCAAGCCCTTCAAGGATGAGGTATTATGTGATGTTTCCCCACTAGAATTTTGTGATTTTCTATTATTCCAACCATATATGTGGAGGCGTCATGCTATTTATGAGTCTCGACCCCGTAGAGTCATTGTTACTCTGGGGGGTCAGCTATACAGGATACCAGATGTAGTTTCAACTATTGTCCCACCAAAACAATTCCACAAAGTAATATCTCATACTACAAAGTTTAGCCTCTTCACAATCCGATCAAAAGGTGAACAGAAGGACATTGTAACAACCACTGCAGCCTTAGCCCAAGACCTTTCTATCCAGCAGAAGCAGCTTGACAATATTGTAGAAGAGTACCAATATGTTCTTGTTGCACCTACGGGGGTGCCTCCACACTACCCAGTCAATCAAGGTTATAACATAACCCTTCATACTCTTCATGTTGCATCTTCACTGACAGAGTCCTTGCACACTCAGGTAGATCATGCAACTAGATTGGTTGAATAGATTCAACCCCTCCAGCAACAGGTTCATGACAACCTTCAAAAGGCTAAGCGTGACAGCTTATTATGCAAGGAAAGTAGCACACCAAGCTTCAGATTTAGCAGAAGTCTCCCCATCTCCCAAGGTAACTTGACGCAATGGGGACCATTGCTTCCTAAAGGGGAAGGAATGATCCAGATGGATCTCGATGGCCATCCACCTTTTCCACTGAATCACCATTTTGAGCTTGTAGTTTTGATAAACCATGACATTCACCCTTTTGGTGGGGAATGGAATGTAATGTCATCTTCATTTGTTAATTACAAACATCATATAATGGTCTTATGTACATGCCTACAACATAGCGTTAATGCACCGGATCCCATTAGAACTTCACATTTAAGCGTGCTCGGGCTAGAGTAGTACTGGGATGGGTGACCACTCGAGAAGTCCTAGTATTTTACATGCTTATGGTATTTTATAAACTTATTCCAATTTATCCCACATGCATCATGGGAATTGTTCTCCTCTCACTCTCTCATATATAATTGAGGTGAAGGAGTCCCTTTAAGCATGCAATGGAGTGTGATGTAAAGCTTCTTGTGAATGAAGCGTAGCCAACATCTCTTTCTTTTTAGAGACAAGCTACCCCATTTTTCCAGTTTTTGTTCTACAGTGGTTTTCTATCTTATTCAGTAATAGAATTTGGGTTTCACTGTATTTTTGTGTTCTCTTCTATATTTTTGTGTATTTCATTGTTATATCTCAGTTATATTTCTTCCTTCATTTCGTTCTCAAAATAAGTTGGATCAATCATGATTAAGAATGAAAAAGTAGAGTGCATAAGGCATCTCTAATTGCTTTACATCATCATATTAATATAAGCTTAAACTAGTAGTACACAAGGATAAGTTGCAAAACAGCTAGTCCCTACCATAACTTGTTTAGTAAAAAGATTAAATATAGTTGGGGAATATTCCATTTAACACATTGTTACTATGACTTGTGACTTCTCCATCAACATAGCATGAAACCAAAGAAGGAAATAACACACAAACAACTAAGAATGTGTCGCCTATTACCCCTTGACATCTACGGGTAACTAGAGGAGATTTTTCTCTTGTGACCCTTATAACAGAAAATAGTTCCACATATGAGATCCATGGTTCTCCATAGACAATTGATTGAATATGCGTCCCACATTTTCTTAGCTTATTCAGATTTGATGATTATGGTTCTTGGAATACATGAGGTAGATTATTTCATTGCTTCATATTGAGTGTTAATGTCTTATGTACTTTTCATGAAAGTGGTGATCATCAGTTTAGTTGAATAATGGATCATGATGCTCTAAATTTGTGCTTTTTTTCATGTTTCATCTTGGTGATCATCATCATATCCTAGATAAATGTTGTCACTCTTGGGTTCAATTGTACTATTGGGGGGCTTTGAGATGTGTAGCATGTCCATATACCAATCCATACTTAACACTCTCCATTTCTCTTTGTTTTCATTGTCCCAGTCATGGGTTCATTGTCATATGTTATAAAAAATGGTTTGTTCTTCATATTCACATGAGAAGAGCCTCACCCCAAAAGAGCTATAAGCTTGAGGTGAAGAGAAAATAAAAACGAAAGAAAAGAAAATAAAATTCAAGAACCAAAGGAAATAAATTATGATAAATTCCCCCTCGTTGTGAGGTCATTACCCCAAGTCGTTTGCAATAAAATGTGTATCTCACAAAAGGACTAAATGAAATAAAACAAAAGTGAAAAGCCAAAAAATGTGAAATAAAGAGAAAAGACAAATAAGGGGTAGTAAGACATAGTGTTGGGGAAAGGGTAACTCAATGCATAAATGCTCCCTCATGAAATTCAAAGGAACTCATGTAGTAAAAATTCAAATATATAAGAGAGAATCCACAATAAAACTTCATAAATAAACCCTTCAACACCAAAATATCGAAGACATTCACCATGAACAACACACAATATAGAGGGAAGAACCCTTAAGGTAAGGTAAAACCATCAAATACTCCTCATGGCTTATGGAAGGAATTACTCCACAAGTCATTCTTTCTACTAGACAATACAATCCAACACACATCCAATACAATGATACTCGTGAGTATTTATACTTTCTCATGAGTGTTCCTAGAGGTCTTATGTCAACTACCCCTTATTATTATATTTTTTCCTTTTAATTACACAGTGGTCCTATTCCATTATTTTGGCCCACATTACATTCATTATCCCCTTGGGTACCTCCCTAGGTACATTTCATTCCATCTCCCTTGGCATTTTTTTCCCTCAAAACATGGGAATATACCATATAATATGACCTACTAAGCAATGTAGTCAATTGGTATTATGCGTGAACACCCATCCACCCTAGTGAAATGTGGACATGGAGTCCAACTATGGCTTTTCCTCGATTTTGATTTTGGCTTCTTCTTGAGATCCATGTCTTAATTGTGCTACTATGATATCTCCATACATTGCTTCTAGTATTCCCTGTGCCTCCATATTGGTTGTCTTTCTTCTTACATATTGATCCATAGTAAGTTTGTTGATGCTCATGCCCCTGTCTTGTTGATTGTTGTTTCTCCATGTGGTGTAGGTGGTGATATGCATTGACCTTAACTATCGATTCTTATTTATTTGACTCTTCAACATATGGTTTTATATATTCTTCTTCATGTTTATGCTCTTCCTTTGGATTTTCTTCAAGTGATTATGTACGATCTTATTCTAATTTAATCATGGACTCTTCATCTGATGTATCATGAGGTACTACAAATTATTTCCATGGAAGTACTTCTTCATGTGTCTCCTTGCGCCCTTCCTATTTAATAAGAGAAATATATTGTAATATAATTTTATTTTTCTTGTACCATAACTTCAAAATTTTATTTTGCACATTAATAATATTGTACCAACCGAGTTCATCCAAACATATCCCAAAACAATATCCACATCATCCATATATCTAGCATAAAAATATGAATGCAACATGTATTTATCCATGGTATTCTTCAAATATTTAAAAGTTTGACTATTTTCATCTTCAACATGTGTGCTTCAAATATTTTTTGTAGGTACATGCAATCTTTTATCCAACTTAACATTGATGAAGTTATGCTTTTTACTAGGGTTTATAGAAACAATAACATTTTCCCATTGAATACATCCATGAACCTATAATATGAATTTGTCACATAAAATAAATCCCTAGTTCTTATCCTTTTTCTCAACATGAGACCATTTGGCTAAAAATACATGTTCATATGTTTTATCAGTAAGTTCCTCCATCTTAACATCATCAAGTAAGTTTCCACACGCTACAACATCATCCTCTAGATAACAACTAAATTTGGATCTCCAATCTATGGTAAATTCTAATTTTATCCAATTGATAAATTATTCAATACTAGGACCATCATCTTTTCCATTAAAATACATTTTTCCAAAAATAGAACTAGGGTTTTGAAGAGAATGATTTACTTTTTCATGGAGCTCTTTTATATAATTAGGGTTTGAGGTCGAATAGGTAAAATGATCATAACTTTTGTTATGCTTCTTGGATTGGCTTATATTATGACCCTGCTTATGAAATGTCATGGATTCCTCGGATCTAATGGCACCAGTATGACCAAAATCTATGCACTTTGTCAAAAGATATCCATTCTGTGAAATTGGTGGTCGTCACCAGAAAAAACCCTAAAAAGTGTTGATTTAGAATCAACGATATCTCTACTTCTCATATTCCGTTTTGGAATCTCTTTTTTTTAAATTTAGTATTTTTTTTAGAGAAATTCAAAACTTAGGCTGGATTATCCAAATTTTGCACATAAAGTTTCATAAATCAACCTGAATTCTATTGTCCTCTTTTTCTGTCAAAAATCAGCAAAAAGAAGAAAAAAAATCCAAAAAATTCTCTCACTTCATGCCCAAGAAAGAGCTCTAATATCAATTGTAATAAAACTTCAAATATATCAGAGAGAATCCACTATAAAACTTCATAAATAAACCCTTAAACACCAAATATGTACAAGACATTCACCATGAACAACAAAAGAATATAGAGAGAAGAACCCTTAAGGTAGGGAAACACCATCAAATACTCTTTATGGAAGGAATTACTCCACAAGACATGCTTTCTACATGACAATACACACATCCAATACAATGATACTCATGAGTATTCCTAGGGGTCTTATGCCAACTACCCCTTATTATTTAATATTCTTTCTTTATAATTACATAGTGGGCCTATGTTAGATACCAAATATAGCATAATAACATAAAAGAGAATTACTGCAAAAATTAATAGCAAAATAACAACATGAAACGTAAATATTGCAGAAAATAACAATGGAACAACAAATGATATGGAATCACAACACCAAAATAACACCTTTATTGATAGGAAGGAATATTCACTTGCCTCTTCGAGGGGGAAACCTCCAGTAGAGCAGATCTCTATTACAATAATTCTTAAGACAAAACTTATCATACCATCGACTCCTATTTATACTAAATCTATCTACCAAAAGACCAATCTAGATGAAGATCTTTCTAGAAGCAAAAGATTATATTAGGTCTTCTTACAATTGATTTATTCTTCCTTATTACTAGACCTTATAAATATCATCTTTTATTACATGGAAAATATATTAATATACCTACTTGAGGGGTTAGGGAGGTTAGGTCCCTAACATGCCTCCCCCCTTAAAAATAGACTTGTCCTCAAGGCTGGAGATGGGAAAATTGTTGGGGAATGGTAGACGGTTCCCAGGTGGAATATTCTGGTTGTGTGTCCTTCCACTGAACTAAAACTTCTTTGATAGTGCGCTAGCAGAGACGATTCTCACGCTAGTTCAAGACTGCTTGTGCCTATAACCAAATGGATCCTTCTTCATATAACTTAGGTAGGCTTGTCTGAGTATGTCACTTAGTGCCTATCACTTTATTTAAGCAGGAAACATGGAAAACATGGTGGAGCTTAGAGTGATTGGGAAACTCTAACTGGTAGGCCACAGACCCCACTCTCTTGAGAATACGGTGAGGACCATAGAATTTGGGGGATAATTTCTTACAATGTTGGGCTTTGAGTGAATCCTTCTTATAAGGTTGCAGACAAAGAAACACATGGTCCTCTGCAAAAAATTCACATTTAGAACGGCCCTGATCTGCTTGTTGTTTCATGTTATTCTGAGCCATGACCAAATTTTCTTTGAGAGTACGGAAGATGGTCGTGCAAACTGTAAGAGTTTGATCCACCTGCTAAACCTTGGAGACATCAGGCATGTATGATAAAACTGAAGGTGGCGGTTGTTCATAGATTTCTTCAAAGGGATTCATGCAAGAAGTTGTGTCGTAAGAAGTGTTGCACCACCATTCGACAAGGGGTAACCACTGAACCCGCCGATTTTGTTTATCAGATACAAAACACCTCAAATAGGTTTCCAAACACTTGTTTGTTATCACATGAGGTTTTCAAGGGTCATATGTGTTGGTTGTTAATACCTATGTCTGTATCCTCATCTCATCTCTCTCTCTTCCCCACCACCAAGTCCTAGGATCTTTCCCTCTCATTGATTAATTTGTTTTTCCCCCTTTTTTGACGCCTTGGTTTCCCTTGGTATCTTTCCCTACCAAATACCAGCCTGAATTTTTTTTGTTTCTCTCGAAGAAGGAAGAGAACTCATCATCTTTTTGTCTCGAATTATTGGTTATTTTGTTTCCTTAACCCACAACAAATCATCCAAGTCCTTGTTAAACAGGAAGCAGCCATGGGCACAAAGCGCAGCACTCAAAACAGTCTATTACGGGCTCGAAGTAGCAGGTTGGCAGGTTCAGTTTTCAACAACAAGGATCCCAGGATTATTTCATATCAACGGCTCTCGAGCGATCAAGATTTCAAAGTAGCACAAGGATTGGCAACTAGACAAAGGATCCGAAGTCTCGAAGTAAAATCTGAGCCATTGAAGGTCAAGGACACGCGTCGATGGATCCTGCACTTCGAAAGATTTACTTCGGAAGATTGCGCGAATAGGAATTGAAAATTCTTGAAGATTCGAAGCCCGAACTGCCGAAATAATTGTGGACCGTTGACCTCAAACCAACAAGGATCATTGATCTTGGCAGCAGTATCACCAGAAGCCCCGAAGTACTAAAGGTCCCGAAGTAAATCTCGGCCATCCAAATCAAGAGGCCATGCATCGACAAATATCACATTTTGCAATTTGGCACTTCGGGGAATTGCGCAAGCAAGCGTTGAAAAAGGCTCGAATCCCGAACTCCCGAAATAAATCTCGGTCGTCCAAAACAAGAGGCCACGCATCACCAGATCTTTCATTTCAGAGATTCAGCACTTTGGAGGATTGTAAGAGATGCACATCGAGGAGGCCTGAAGCCAAAACTACCGAAGTGATTGTGAGTCGTTGATCTTCGCAGCAGGAGCCAGGGTCCATCCAAGAGTAGCGCATGGCCACCCCCTAGGCATTAAGCCTCATCGTGATCCCAAGGAAAAAAAACAATTAATGAGAAAGGAATGGTGGTTGAAACCTCATCTCAC
This sequence comes from Picea engelmannii, assembly GCA_009831015.1. NCBI lineage: Eukaryota > Viridiplantae > Streptophyta > Pinopsida > Pinales > Pinaceae > Picea > Picea engelmannii. The sequence continues at coordinate 386,427 of ML781196.1, read as the reverse complement.
TCCATAAATAGAAAACATGGAAGGTCTGGCCGTGGGGACATAAATTTCAGCCTGAGGTACCCCTATGGACGGTTTTTCCTACAAGTCCATTATGATCTGAGCTTGTGCCTGACAGAAGGATGCATGCACGTTCTGACAGAAGAAGGCACAGAAGAAAGGATTTGAATTGAGTGGCCAGATCACACTCCTGGTGGTCGTGGACTAATCTGAGTATAAATAGATCAGTTCAAGATTTTGTTAAGGTGGTCAACTGGTTGAGAAGAGCTCCCTACTATGTAATTTTTTATGCCAGAACTATTCTCTGGTTATGTATCAAACTTGAAACTTCTGCATTAATATAAGTCGACTGCTTTCATCTCTTTGTTTAAACTGTGCTGAAACACTCGGGCATGGAGGATCCAGTCGAGGGTTGTGGTTCTATTGTAATATAGGTTTGATTGTAGTAGAATTGTGACCAGTTTTAGTCAGCTTCCTTGTTACCTTATTTCCCCTTCAGCTGAAAGGCTTGGGCATGGAGGATCCAGTCGAGTTGTTTTAGTTGCATGATAATGTAGGTTTGATTATTATGTTTCTATGACATTTTTTAGTGTATGAAAATTGACTTCAAGAGTTCTCTTGAGCCTGAGTTTTTCTTCACCAAACTGCTTGAAAGTCAAATGCCCATAGCAATCTTGTTCACCTCTCTCAATAAGTCTTCTTTATTCCCACACTTAAACTCAAATCACAGACTGAATTTGATGAGGACGACACTTCTTTGTGCATTACTTGTCCAATTTTTGTGTTAAAATCATTCTTGTACTGAGTTTAGTCCATTTGACCTCCACTCATAAAACCAACATCCACCAAACATTTTGATGGGTACTGGGCTTATCCTCTTGCAATCTGAGGGTGACTCTCAGTGCTAACATTCATGGTGTCATTGTCGAGGAACGAATTGAAGACATTTCCCTGGGATAGAATGACAAAGAATTTTTTATTCTAAAGGTGCATCAGATATCAATACCTTGAATATTGCATCTTGCACCTGGCGACTCCAATGTTTCAGTTGTGGCTCCCAAAGGCAGACACACGAGGCCTACTCCACAGCTTCCTCTGGAATCACCTGAAACTGACCCAGAAAATATCATCAAAAAGGGAAAGACCTCTCAAGAAGAAATTTTAGCTGTTGTACCAGGTGATTCTGGTAATTTACATGATTCTTCTTTTCAAACTCCAGTAATTGCATCTATTTATACTGTTATACCATCTATTGGAGTTTCCAGAAGTTAAAATTTTGGAAGTTTTCCTATTGAACTTCCCCCTTCTAGGCCTCATTTAGAAGAAAGTTTTGACACCCTTGTTTCCCCTGAGATTGTAAAGTGGCTTAGACCCAGGAACTTAAAATATTTTCCCACTTTGGGTTTTTCTACTCCTCCTTCTGTCAAAGTTGTTGTATCTAAAGAGGGGGGAAATTATTTTCCTTTGAACCCCATATTATTCTCCTCCAACACTCAATCGCTTCCCTTCTCCCCTAGAAACACAGTTCCAGTCTCACCTGTCCAAAATCCATCTCCCCCTGGTTCTCCTACAGTTCACGTCCCAATGGTAGGTGCTAATCCTCCTAGAAACATTATGGATGACATATTGGCTGCTAGATATTCCCCTCTTGTTTTACCTCAGCCTATGAATACTCTCCCAACCGGAGACTACCTTAATTACATGCCCCAATTCACAAGGGTGGGAGACATAACCACAAAATAACACCTTTCATCTTTTTATATATTTGTAGAGATTCAACTCATCGAAAATGAAGATGTGTGGATGAGAGTTTTTGTATAGAGCCTTGATGGTGATACTAGGAATTGGTTTAGGGACTTTCCTCATGGATCTATTGATGGGATTGAAGATCTGGATGATTCATTCTTAATAAATTGGGGGGATAAAAAAGATTTCCTTTATTATATTACAGAATTTGGGGCACTTAAGAGAGAAGAGGGTGAATCTGTTTCAGACTTCTCAAAGAGATTTAATAAGATGTACAAAACGATTCCCTCTGGAATTAATCCTATAGAAACCTTTGCCAAGATTGCTTATGCTAGTTCTTTTGACCCTGAGTTTTGCCTCATGTTGAGAGAAAGAAGAGCCACCTCCTTGGCTCATATGCAATATGAAGCCCTTGAAGTAGAATCCAATATATTGGTAGTTCACAAACTCAGGAGTAAGGTTGATAGGGACAGAAGAAAAGGTAGGTCTGAAGCTTCAACCTTGGGTTCCTCTGTTGCCTCCCCTCAAGTGGATGAGTTGAAAAAACTGGTAAAATCACTTTCTGCAGAAATAGAGAAGTTGAAATTTGAAGGAAATAAAAGCTATAGGAACCCTCAAAATGTTGATAATAGGAGTAATTTCAGAAAACCCAATAATGCCCCTCAGATCATCCAAACAAATCAAATAAATAGGGATAGGGACGATCAAAAATTCCAAGCCCCTCTCCAAAATAACTTGGTTACTAATGAAGAAGGAGAAGAAGAGGATGTTGATATTGAAATCCATTGTCTTGGTGACACCTCCTCATCTCCTCATTTAACTCAGTCTGCATATGAAGAGTCTCTCATGGATAGCCAACTAAATGAGCTGAGCAAAGGGGAAAGGACCAGTGGCAATCCAAATAGATACAACCTCAGGTCCAAGAAAAAAGAGGGAGAGCCTCAAATTTCTGATCAACCTACTAGAACAGAGCATCCTACTAAAGATGTGGTAGCTAGCAGTAAATGAAAAGAGGCACAAAACCCCCAGCTAGTGGTTAAGATCCCTACCCTGAAAGTTAAGGCGATTTTAAATCCTCCCTCCTTGTTTAGCTTCGATAATGAGATTCAAAAAATTAAAATCCCTATACCTTTCTTGGAACTGGTTAAGAATGAGGATTTCAAAAGGCACCTTTCCAAATTATTGCATCTCGAGCCTTCATCTCATCCCATGGACTCATTCAACCTCCAAGATGAAAAACCATCTGTCATACTAGGGCCTTTGGTAGAGGATAGATATGATTCCTCCCCTCCTTTCTATACATCATTGAACATTCATGATAAAGTGTTGCACAACTGCTTGATGGATTCATGTGAATCTCGCAATATTATGCCTAAGATTGTCATGGATGAGCTTGGGTTGGAGGTCACAAAAACCTACCATGACCTGTACTCATTTGATTCCAGGAAAGTGAAGTGCCTCGGGGTTATTAAAGACCTGGTTGTCTCCTTGTTTGAATTTCCAATGAAAAGTGTGGTCATGGATATTGTGGTGGCTGATGTCCCCCCTAAGTTTGGGATGCTCTTGTCTAGATATTGGATCAAAAGACTAAGGGGAAATTTGCAGATGGATATTTCATATGCCACTATTCCTATGTTTGGTGGAGAGCATATAAGGCTTTACAAATAAGCTCAACTTTCTTACATTATCAGTGATGAAGAAAATTCGACCAACCACCCCATTTTTGCAGTGTACACTGATCTAGCAAACAGTATGTTACAACTCACTGATGGACCTCAAGCTCCCATTGAAATCAGAAAGAAGCCCATCACCTCTTGTGAAGACCCTCCTTCCAATATATCTATTTGGAAAATGGTTTTTAATGGAGCCTCTTCCAGGGAAAGTGTTGGGGCTGTGGTAGTTTTCATTTCCCCGACCCAAGAGACCATATCTCTGTCTTATAAGCTTGAATTTGAAACAGCAAACAATGTGGTAGAATATGAGGCTCTTGTTTTGGGTTTGAGAGCTGCCAAAGACATGAATATTGAGGAGCTAGAAGTATTTGGAGATGTTGAGTTAATTATACATCAGGTCAAAAATCTATATCAAGCTAAGCACCCCAGGTTAAGGGCCTACAGAAACGAAGTTTGGGATCTTGTTAGTAGTTTCTTCTTGGATTTTAATATCTCTTTTGTTCCAAGAGAAGAGAACATTGTGGCAGATTCCTTGGTTGTTTCAGCAAGTAAGGTTAGGGTTCCTTTTCCCCCTAAACTCAAGTATGATGTGGAGGTAAAATACAGGCCCTCTATTCCTGACAATGTCAAACATTGGAAGGTTTTTAAGGATGATCTTGAGATAAAAAAAAAAAATCTTGAGACTTGATGAATTCACTGATTTTCATATTGATTAGGACTAGGATACTGAAGAAATCCCTCATGCTGATATTTTTCTTAATAAAATTGATGACCATCATATTGTTTAGTTTCCTAGTAACCATATTCCAAAGGGACTAATTCCTTTGGAGAGATTGTTTGACAGAAATGATCTTGTTGTAAAGGTTAAAGGTTCGACTGAAAATGTTGATGTGACTAAATGAAATTTAGGAACAAAGGAGGATCCCAAATGTGTCAAAATGTCTAGCAATTTATCAAAGGAGCAAAGGGCTGAGTATGTCAATATTTTGAAGGAGTTTGCTGATGTGTTTTCTTGGAAATATGAAGATTTAAGAACATATGACATCAGCATCATTGAGCATAAGATCCATTTAAAGGAAGAGGCCAAACCTTTCAGGCAGAAACTTAGACAAATAAACCCCATGTTGTTTACTATTATGGAGAAAGAAGTGAAAAAGTTGTTGGATGCCTAGATCATCATCCCCTTGAGATATTCAGAATGGGTTTCTAATTTGGTGCTTGTGAGGAAGAAAAATGGGGAAATCAGATTATTTGTAGATTTCAGGAATTTGAACAGGAGCTCCAAAAAGGATAAGATGGAGCACATTTTACAGAGAGCAACTAGTTCATCCAGGATGTCTATGATTGATGGCTTCTCTGGCTACAGTCAGATCTTTGTCCTGCCTGAAGATAGAGAGAAGACAACTTTCACTACTCCTTGGGGCACATTCATGTATGCTAAATTTCCCTTTGGATTGATGAATGCAGGAGCAACCTTCCAGCAAGCCATGGACATTGCCTTCATTGGGGAAAAGGAAAAATTTGTATTCATCTATCTGGATGGCATTGCATTATTCTCAAGGTCCGATAAAGAGCATTGTCATCATGTAAATAAATTCCTCTTGAAGTGTATAATATTTGGTCTCTCCCTCAATCCTAAGAAATATTTATTTTCTATGAAAGAGCGAAAATTGTTGGGGCATATTGTGTCAACTAAAGGGGTGAGAATTGATCCAAGCAGAGTAGAGGCCATCCAGACCTTATATTTTCCTAGATCTAAAAAAGAGGTTCAGTCTTTCTTGGGTAAAATCAACTTTCTGAGGAGGTTCATTTGTAATTTTATTGAGTTGGTTAAACACATTACAACCATGCTCAGAAAATGAAGCAAGGTGAAATGGAATTCTGAAGCTCAAGATTCTTTTGACCAAATCAAAAAGGCTTTGACTGAAGCACCTGTGCTCATCAGCCCTAACTATTCTAAGGAATTTATGATATTCTCCTTTGACTCATCGGATACACTGGCTGTTGTTTTTCTATAGAAAAACACATAGGGATTAGATCAGCCTATTTCCTTTTTCAGTAGAGCATTGAGGGATGCATAAATGAGATATGATATCATGGAAAAGCAGTCTTATGATTTGGTCAAAGCCCTCAAAGATTTTAGAGTATATTTTCTCCATTCAAAGATCGTTGCATATGTCCCTTCAGCCTCTGTGAAGGAAATATTGATCCAACCTGATATAGATGGGAAGAGAAGCAAGTGGATTGATAAAATTATGGAATTTGACCTAGAAATAAATCCAACTAAATTGGTAAAAGGCCAAGGTTTAGCCAGGATGCTGGTTGAATCAAACTGCAATGCTTTAGGGATTAATTTCATGAACGTAAAATCATAAAATCAGCAAATTGATATTGCTGATAAAGACTCTCATGTTAGCTTGAACTTAGCAGTATGCACCTATTATAAAGACATCATATATTATCTATAGAAGTTGAGGCCTCCTGATGGTTTGGACAAAAACAAGGTGAGATATTTGAAACTCAAATCAATCAAATATTGTCTCATTGATCAGGTTTTTTACCGGAAGAATCCTCTAGGAGTTCTGTTAAAATGTTTAGACCCACAGGAAGCCCATAAAGATTTGATTGATTTTCATGACAGTTTATGTGGGGGACATCATTTATGGAGGACCACAGCTTATAAAATCCTTAGATCCGGGTATTTTTTGCCCAGCCTTTTTACTGATTTTTGTGCAAAGGTCAGGGCTTGTGTCAAATGCAAAAAGTTTTCTAGAAAGCAGCTCAAATATTTTCCTTTGAAACCTGTAACAGTTTCTGGACCTTTTCAGTAGTGGGGTCTTGACTTCATTGGAGAGATCCACCCAGCCTCAAGTGGCCAGCACAGGTGGATTTTGACTCCCACTGATTATTTTACCAAATGGATAGAATCCATCCCTACAAGGAGTGCCTCCCACAAGATAATAATAAGCTTCCTTGAAGATATTATGTCCAGATTCGGTTGTCCAAGTAGGATTGTTACAGACAATGTTTCCTCTTTCAGATCTAAACCATTAGTCACGTTTTGTGAGCAGTATGGGATTAAACTAGTCCATTCTACCCCAAACTACCCTTAAGGAAATGGTTTAGCGGAGTCCTCCAACAAAATCCTCATAAATATCATCAAGAAGTTGTTAGAGGACAACAAGAAAGCCTGGGATTCAAAGATGAAATTTTCCTTATGGGCTGACAGAGTTACAACCAAAAGGTCACTTGGCATTTCCCCTTTTCATCTTGTGTATGGGGTTGAGGCTATTTTTCCTACTCAACTTTCCTTGCTTGTGGCAAAGTTACTCAAGACTACCAAGGAGAACCTGATGATATGGTCAGTAGGATACTGTAGCTGGTAGAAGTACAACAGACCAGGGAGCAACTGCTTGATAAAGCGCATGATCACCAATAGAAACTAAAACGAACCTTTGACAAGAGTGCAAGCAAGGAATATTTTCAACTGGGGGATTTGGTGCTCAAGTGGGATGCCCCCAAGAAAGACAAATCCAAACATGGTAAATTTGAAGCTTTATGGATTGGTCCCTTCAATATTTTTGAGGTATTTTCAAACAACACTTATAAATTATAGAACTTGGAGGATTCTGAAGTTTTGGGTGGCCCTATCAACGGGCGCTTCCTAAAAAAGTATTTTTCCTAAGTCATGATCGGTGTTTCACCATTGTAATTACCACTTCATTTTATTTTTATTTTAAATAAGAGACTCCATAGCCCAAAGCTAAGGAACTGAAGTTGCGCGTTCTTGGCAGCTCGCAGGGAGCATGCCATCCCCTGTGGAGCCATTATTATCACATGAGGTTGTTAGGGGTCGTATGTGTTGGTTGTTAATACCTATGTTTGTATCCTTGTCTTATCTCTCTCTCTCTCATCCCCACCACCAAGTCCTAGGATATTTCCCTCTCACTGCTAAAGTCGGTTTTCCCCCTTTGTTGACGACCTCGTTTCCCTTTGTATCTTGCCCGGCCAAATCTCAGACCAAATTGTTTTTGTTTATCTCGAAGAAGGACGAGCACTCATCATCATTTTGTCTCAAATTACTGGTTTTTTTTTTCCTGGACCCACAGAAAATCATCCAAGTCCTTGTTACATAGGAAGCAGCCATGGGCACAAAGCACAGCACTCAAAACGGTCTATTATGGGCTCGAAGCAGCAGGCTGGCAAGTTCAGCTTTCAATGACAAGGATCCCAGGAGAATTTCATATTAATGGCTCTCAGGAGATATGGATTTCAAGGTAGCGCAAGGATTGGAAAATAGACAGAGGAGTCGATGTCCCGAAGTAAAATCTAAGCCATTGAAGGCCAAGGACATGTGTCGACTGATCTCACACTTCAGAAGCTTGCGTGAGTAGGCACTGAAAATTTATGAAGAGTCGAAGCCCAAACTCCCAAAATAATTGTGGACCGTTGACCTCAAACCAACAAGGATCGTTGATCTTGGTGGTAGTATCACCGAAGCCCCGAAGTACTAAAGGTTCCAAAGTAAATCTCGGCCATCCAAATCAAGATCCCATGCATCGGCAAATCTCACACTTCGGAATTTGGCACTTCGGGGAATTGTGTGAGCAAGCATTGAAAAAGGATCAAAGCTCGAACTCCTAAAATAAATCTCAGTCGTCAAAAAAAAGAGGCCACGCGTCACCTCTCTCATTTCAGAGATTCAACACTTCAAAGGATTGTAAGAGCTACGCATCAAGGAGGCCCGAAGCCCAAACTCCCGAAGTGATTGTGAGTCATTGCTCTTTGTAGCAGGATCCAAGGTCTGTTGGCCCTTGGTTATGGAAGGAAGCAAAAAACAAGGAAGAAAAGGGAAAAAGAAAACTTCGTGGAAGACACAGTGACTGATACTGGGTCGAAGTAAGCAAAAGAGCAGAAAAGATGGAGCGAAGCTTGAGAAAGAAAGTCATTGGAAGAGGAGATAGGGGATGAAATATAAGCAAGGAAGAAGGATCGTGGACAACTCAGAAAGAGGAAAAATCCACCATTAGATGCTTTGGAGCACCGCACGAGAAGGAAGGAAAGACAGGTTGGCAAAGCCCTGAAAACACGAGTCAAGTTGACCTAGGGTTTTGGTATCTAGGGTTTTGGACACTTAGGTTTTGGCCTAAGGATGTCAGTGAATGATTGTAAAGTATAAATAGAGGTCTAAAGGGCCTAGGTTGGGATGGTACTTTGGGTTGATGTGTTGTTATTGTTACTATTGATATTGAGTTGGTCGAGAGAAGAGTATTGTGAGAGAGAGAAGTGTTGAGTACAAGAGCCTTCTGGATTGTAAGATCTTCAGCTGGGTGCGAAGATCAACCCTGCAACTGGGTGCACAGGGAGGGGAGAGAAAGAGGGGAGAAGAGAAGATATGCTAGCTAAAAGCATAGACAAGAACTGTATGCTTTACATCAATATAATATAGCACATTTATGTGGACGTAGCCCTAGAGAGAGGGTGAACCATGTATATTTTGTGTTGTGTATGATGGGTATTTTGTATTTTTTCTTCATATACTATTATTGCATTACTAAGGTAGATCTGATAGATGCATGGAGTAGATCAAGATGATAAGTGATATATGAATGATGTGTTGTTCCTGTGTTATATCCACTTGATATTCTCCTTGGTTGTAGACATCTCTATCCTACAACCCCCTCATAGCTTCTTCAGGTGAGACTTCATCTGCTTTGCAGGTGTTGCAGAAAGGGCCAGTAGTTAGGCCCTATTGGTGCGCTCATGGAGTTGAACCCTGGGTCTTCCCCTGTGCCAACAAATGGTTTTGTTTCCAGGATAAGAATCTTTTTAAGGGAATGTTAAGGTGGTTTCCATCAAAGACAAAAACTCAAAAGTGGATAGAAGATCAAGAAAAGGACTTCGTTGAAGCCCAGAACAAGAACCCTAATCTTAGTTCAGAGGATTGGTTGGAGAAGCATATTTTTACTGATATACACAAGATATTCTTTGGAGGAATCCATCAATAACTATACGAGTGGCTAGCTAGATTAGTCGATATCCAGTTCGAGATCCGATCTAGACTTCCTGTGGTCTGGATGTCAAAATTGATCAAGAAGGTCAAGGAAGATGATAACACCATATCACAAGAAGTAGATCACTGGTTCGATAGTACCATTGGAAGGTACATCACAGAGTTTGATGTTGACAAAGTAGAGTCATACAACCAAGCTGAGAGATATTTCTTTAAGGGACCCAGAGGAAAATTTTTACAATTTTTGAAGCTGAGACTCAAGATGTTGTTTCATCAGAATATATTGAAGATACAATAGATTGGTTGGATCCGGAAAGGTTAATGTTCAAAAATTCAGACAGCGACACAGAAGTTGGACATGCACGTAGGGGGAAAGTGGTCAGAGAAGTCCATCTTGTGAACTTGTTTAAGCAGAACTATGGGGAGGATGGTTTCTACAGTGGAGAAGAAGCAGATCTGACCGAGGAAGAATATTCAGAACCCACTGGGACAGAGGAAGGACCATCTGAAGAGCTTCATCGAGGAGGACCTGAAGGCTCAGAAACCGCGCAGATCATTAAAGTAAGTACTATTATTCTTCCTGACGATTCAGTATTAAGCAACCAGAGTAATCCCAGTCACCAGAGAATCTAGAGCACTGTCCATAGTAGTCCACCACATATTCAGTCAGGAACCTTAGTAAGATATATGACAGATGAGATGAGACTTCCTATCTTTAGGGGAGATGGATTTGAAGATCCTGATCAGCACTGGTTCCTATGTGAAGTTGTATGGAACATTAAAAATGTCACAGATGAAGCTGTCAAAAGAACCCGGTTTAGTACAACTCTCAGAGATCGCGCACTGAGTTGGTACATGAAACTTGTCCAAGGACTTGAACAACCTAAGCCATTGAATCAAATCAAGAACGTGTTGATTGCAGAATTCAAGAAACCTAAGTTAGAATCCCAATGTATCACAGAGTTGAAAGAGATCAAGCAGAAGGTGGTTGAACCTGTGTGGGAATTCGATCAAAGATTCAAAACCTTGAGAGGTTGATTAACTTTCCAGACCCTAGATGAACAAAACAAAGAATGGTTCATTGCTGCCCTCCTACCACACATCAGAGTTCCCCTGATGCAACAGAATATTGCTTCGCAAGATAAGGCATTGGAGATCACCATGAAGCTTGAATCAGACCCTATGGGAGAATCCAACTCGAGTATGAGTCAGATCTTGAGTCAGCTAACTAGTTTGTCTCTGCAGGTCGAAGATATGAATAAAGACAAGGGAAAAGATAAAAGAGAAGATATCTGGTGTGTCATATGCAGATCAGAAGGTCATGAAAAGGAACATTTCCCTCTATTCAATGAATACTTAGCTTCTATAGCTCCGTGCCCCTTGAAGAATGTCACCTTACCCTGGTGCGAGGTATGCAGAAACAAACATCGTACTAGTGAGTGTTATTATATGAAAAAGTATGTTCAGACACCTATGAATTTTTACTGTACATTCTGTAAGTCTGTAGGGCATGATGATAGGGATTGTAGGGCTTATGATCTCATGCATGAAATATCAAGAGACATATATAAAATCCAAGGCGAAGTACAACAAGAAGGAAATGCTACGCAGTATAACTCTCTTGGGAGAGGAAACTTCAATCCTCACGATGGATTCAGAGGAAGAGGACGAGGAGGAGGAATGGATCAAGGCTAAGGGAAGATCATTTGTTATAATTGCACACAACTAGGACACCTTGCAAGGTATTGTCAAAACCCTTGTACCACTTGCAGCTACTGTAGCTCATTTGACCATATTATAGAAGATTGTCCCATGTTTCTAGCTAAGCTCCAGGAAAGATGAGGACCTCAACAGAACCCACAAGTGCAACTAATCTATGTTGAACCTCATGGAGGAGACCCTAGAGTCATTGTTATAACCAGAGGAGGCGTTGTTACAGGAGAAGACAGACTAACCAAAGGGAATATTACAGAAGATTCAGGAATCAAGAACGCTGCAGAGAAGACCCAAGATTTTGATGCAAAGAAAGAAAGACAAATATTTGAGGAAGCACGAAAAGAATTTAGAGGAGACCAAGGTTCTTCATCAAAGACAAGACCAGAAGTAATAGAGTATGGAATGCCTCATGCATTTGATCAGTCTGCTTCGCCAAGAGAAGGAAACGAGGTAAGCAAACTCATGGAATTTTTACATACTTGTATTAAGTTGATTCAGGATGAAAGCGTTGTACAAGAATTACAAAATTTAATCAGACAATATGAACTAGGAAAGATAGATCCCTTACTGAATAGGGTAGTACACCAAATTGGTAAAAAGAAAAGGATAAATAAGGAATTACATTTGAATGCTCAAATAGGAGAGTATGAGATAGACTATGTGGTCCTCGACTTAGGGTCAGAGGTCAATGTCATGATGAAGCAAACTTGGGCACAGATGGGAAAACTGAAGTTGATCTATTCCCCTACCTGGCTTAGGATGGCTAATCAGCAAGTTGTCAACCCATTTGGATGATTGGAGCATGTCCCTGTGGACTTCGACGGAGTAAGAACATTTGAAGATTTCGAGGTAATTGAAATAGTTGATGACAGTTTCCCTTACCTCGCGTTGTTGGGAATTGACTGGGCCTTCAATAACTCTATTGTTGTTGACTTAAAGAAGAGACGTATGACTTTTGAAGGTGATGGTCTTAGGGTCATTTCACCTTTAGATCTTGATGAAGTTCAGCGATACACAGATCCCATCAGAGAAGAAGACTATGCATATGCACTAGAAAACATATACAAGCTAACCGCCAGACAACATGATTACATTAATCCTACAGCCGATGGGAATCTAAGCTGGCGAAGTGAGAGCGCATGTTCATCAGATTCAGAAGAAGCACTGGAGAACTGGTAGAATAAGATGTACGAAGTATCCACAAGAAGATGTGCTATATTAACCAGAGAAGTTCGCTGGATTGGCACAATAGTAAGTAACTTACCCACCTTTGATGGTCTGAATCCTTTAGAAACCTTCTTGTTGGACTTTGAGGAGAATGTACCAATACAACAGAGATTATTAGCCATGGATGAGGCCCTGAAATCCACACCAGTGAGATGGTGGGGGATGCACAAAAGTAATATAACAGACTGGACACAATGTCGTACTATGATGATAGCGAGGTTCTCAGCATAGGTAGAAGGTTGCGAAGTTCGCTACATGGGTCGAAGTTTCCCAAAGGACCATGTGCGAAGCTGCGAAGAGGCCTGGAGTGACATTCCGCAAGAATAGTGGATACACAAATTCAGAAGAGGCCTGGAGTGACATTCCGCAAGAATAGTGGATACACAAATTCATCAACACGCTGGACATGATACCTATCAACTGGTACCTCCAAGCAGAGCTGCGCCTCATCACTACGAATTGGGAAGGTATGAATCAGAATTTTATAACTACATTCTTGTTTGAAAGCCAATTTCCGTCAGTAGATCAAGCATTACAGATTGTGAGACAGGAAGTATTCGAGGAGGTATCCAGCCTTCCCTTAGAATAGGAAGAGGATGAATGGACTGCGCCTCTCCAGAAACTGCAAGGTTGTTACAACATTAATGCAGATGAATATGATGATCCGAGGAAAGTAAACATCGCAGAAATAGAAGGCCAGAGAGATGTGGAAGGGCCAGGAGTTGAGTTACCATTTATTGGACAGCCAATCAAGATCAAGAAAGTCAATATTGGAACAGAGGAGACATTGAAGCTTGCCAATGTCGAAGATTATTGGGATGTTGCCACCATTGACAAGATTACTGAGTTACTGCACGAGTATCAGGACTTGTTTCCAACCAAGTTCACTGATATGAAGGGCATTAAAGGGCCTATGGGAGAGATGAGGATTCCCTTAAATCTAGATGCTAGACCAGTCAAACAGAGACCTTACAGATTGATCCCCAAATATAAGGAGAAAGTGAAGATTGAGCTTGACCGAATGGTGGAAGTAGGGATTATAGAACTTGTGGAAGAATCAAAGTGGATTGTCCCTATGGTGGTACAAGACAAGAAGACAGGAGAGATCAGAATATGTGTAGACCTCCGGAAGTTGAATGATGCTTGTTTACATGACCCCTTCCCTACATCATTCACTAACGAAGTGTTAGATAATGTGGGAGGCCAAGAGGTGTATTATTTTACAGATGGATTTTCAGGATACCATCAGATCCAGATTGCCAAGGAAGATCGCCACAAGACCACATTTGCAACAGAATGGGGGTCCTATCAGTATACAAGAATGCCATTTGGATTGAATAATTCTCCAACCATCTTTTTCAGGGTGGTTGTTATCGGACTAATTGGTAGGTGCGGACACTAACTGACCTCCCTAGATCCACCTAGATCTAGAACAAAACACACCAGAACATGACACTTTCCTTAAGTTTTAAATATTGATTTTACTAATCAAAGAGGGATGGGTGACATACCGTTTAAATGTCGCTTCCTCTCGCCATCGCCATCCTAGCTCCATTACAATGCTCATATGATGATGAACCTGCAAAAGAACGCAACCAACCAAAGTGATAGTAATAGCATAAACTCAATATAAACCTATGTATGTGATCAAGGAATCATACAATAAAACACAACAAGCTTTATAGGAAAGAATCATATTACTGTATCATATTAAATGTGAAAGAGAGATTACAACCATGACCTTGATGTCATAAGGTCCCTTCCAACTGTCCTTCGTTCCCCACACACTTCTTTCTCCAAGGATTCTGAGACCATGGATCTGATAGCTACTCACAATCTATCTTGACAAAGAAAATCTCAGAGCCACTTTAACCAAGCTAATAATTCCAAGCCAACCAAAGCTAACAAGCTCAAGAACCCCTTCTCCATGAGATCTCCTCTCCTTTTATAAGTTGAAGAGGATAAGGTGAGGAGGTTAGGATGATCCCACTAAATCATGAAAGCGAGTAAGATCCAAACCATTCGGATGACACCTCACCATGGAAGTTTCTCCTTCTAGAACATTCGAGAAAACACTCATTTTTCCCACGTGTAAGCATTCTCACACCCTGCTTATAGTGCAACCTGCAAACTGTTCGCACCCTAGCTATGGTGCAACCTACGAGAATTAGTCATTCTCGCACCTTAATACATAGTCAGCCTACAAACTTCCTTTTTTATAGGGTTTTTACACAGGAAAATGCAACTTCTTTTCTCAGGAAAAGTTCTTCTCCCTTCTCTCTTCAGGAACTCAGGCCACTGACCCCTCTGAAAGAAACAAATAGGTTTACATCATTAAAGGTCATAGGGATGAAGAAAATAATGTGTAACAATGGTGGTCAAAGCATTCAAGGAGTTTTTTCATAAATTTCTAGAAGCATATTTTGATGATTGGACTGTCTTCAGTTTATTGAAGAATCATATTGAATGTCTCAGGATAATGTTGGATAAATGCAGGTAGTGCCAAATTGCCTTGAATCTGAAGAAATTCATTTTCTTTTCACCATTTGGAGTTTTATTAGGACATATTGTATGTAAGCAAGGATTACTGGTAGATCCATCCAAGATCGCCATTATATTTGATCTACCCCCTCCTACAATAGTTAAACAGTTGCACACTGTGTTGGGACACACATGCTACTACAAGAAGTTCATTAAGGGATATGCTCAGATCACAGCGCCCATGGAGAAGTTGTTGAAGAAGGATTGTCAGTTTAGTTGGACTGAAGAATGCCAGCAAAGCTTCGACACACTGAAAGAGAAAATGATTATTGCGCCCATTTTGGTTTTTCTAGTCTGGACCAAGGAGTTTCATGTACATGTCGATGCATCCTCTATTTCTTTAGGAGTTGTATTAGCACAGCCAGGAGAAGGAGATATTGACCACCCTCTAGCATTTGCTAGCAGAAATCTATCCACAGCTGAGATTAATTATACTACTACTGAAATAGAGGGATTAGCCATGGTGTATGCACTACAGAAATTTCACCACTATTTGTTGGGAGGACACTTTAAAATGTTTACTGATCACTCCATG
Organism: Picea engelmannii; assembly: GCA_009831015.1. Lineage (NCBI taxonomy): Eukaryota > Viridiplantae > Streptophyta > Pinopsida > Pinales > Pinaceae > Picea > Picea engelmannii. Next base: position 370,979 of record ML781196.1, on the reverse strand, counting down.
CTGAAGTACCTGGTCAACAATCCAGTGTTGGGGGGGCGAATATGCAGATGGATTATGTTGTTTCAAGAATATGATTTTGAGATCATAGTTAAGCCAGGAAGAATGAACCAAGGCCCTGACCACTTATCGAGGTTAGAACATGGCGAAGAACCCACCAGTTTGGAGGATACACTACCGGATGCACAGTTGCTAGCCATTAGAAAAATTGATGACCACTTCACAGACATAGTCTATTTCCTGTCAACTAGAATGGCACCTAGTGAGTATACGATTCCCCAGAAGAAACAACTAGTGGTGTGCGCTGCAGACTTTTCACTTATAGTTGGTCAGCTATACAAGATAGGACCGGATGAGATCTTGCGAAGATGTGTTATGGAGGCATAATGCCCATTGATCCTCGCAGAAGCTCGTGAAGGCATTGCAGAAGGACATTATGCAGGGAAAGCAACTGTGCAGAAGATAAAGAGAGTTGGCCTTTGGTGGCCTACCTTACACAGAGATGCTAAAGACCATTCCAGAGCCTGTTATGTATGCCAAAGGGTTGGGAAACCATCCAGAAGAGATAAAATGTCGTTAGCACCACAACTGACCCTACAAGCATTCGAGAAATGGGCCATTGACTTCGTTGGACCTATAAACCCACCACGGAAGCGCACAAGAGCAAGGTACATAGTCACAGCAACATATTACTTGACCAGATGGGTCGAAGCTCAAGCAGTTAAGGATTGTAGTGAAACTACAGCTGCGCGCTTCATATTTGATGAAATCATAACCAGGTTTGGATTCCCAAAGATCCTCATGAGCGATCAAGGAACACATTTCATAAATAAGACAGTTGAAGCCTTGACTGAAGAATTTGCAGTCCACCATCAGAAGAGCACACCGTACCATCCACAAGCAAATGGGACAGTTAAAGCATTCAACAAGATTTTGGAAACAACACTAACCAAGATATGCTGCATGAATAGGGATGATTGGGATTTAAGAGTACCAGCAGTATTATGGGCCTATAGAACCACTTGCAAGAAGATGACAATGAAGACCCCTTTTAAGTTGGTCTATGGTCTTGAAGTTGTTGTTCCAATGGAGTATTTGGTACCAAGCCTGAGAATTGTTTCCTTTACTGGTATGGATGATACTAGAGTTGTTCAAGAGAGACTTGCACAGTTGGTTGAACTTGAGGAAGATAGATTCATTGCAGGATTCCATCAGCAAGTACAGAAGGAAAGAGAGAAGGCCTATCATGACATGCACATCAAGAAGAAGGCATTTAGACAAGGAGATCTAGTGTTGGTTTATGACAGAAAGTCCATCAAGCATCCTGGGAAGTTCAGAATGCATTGGATGGGGCCATACGATATCGCCTATGTTACAGAAGGAGGAGCTGCAAAAATGAAGACGTTGAATGGAGAATGGAAGGAAGGACTAGTGAATGGGAGTCGGATGAAGTTGTACTATGACAACCAGTTGCCTCATAGCTCTCAGTAAACTCAAACAGATCAAGGGTCTAGGTACCAAGTGCAATTGAAATTGGGTACCAGACACAGAAAAGACAGTCTGCACAAGGAGGAAGAGGAGGCATAAAGCAGAAAGAAAAGGCTGCATTGTGTAGCCCGAAGTTAAAGTACAACAAAATAGTCAGATCGAAGTGCCTCGGGAAGAGTCACAGGTGAGTGTTGGGGGCCTATTGGCCCTTGTTTATGGAAGGAAGCAAAGAACAAGGAATAAAAGGGAAAAAGATAACTTCGCGGAAGACACAGTGACTGATACTGGGTCAAAGTGAGCAAAAGAGAAGAAAAAATGGAGCGAAGCCCGAGAAAGAAATTCGTTGGACGAGGAGATCAAGAATGAAAAATAAGCAAGGAAGAAGGATCGTGAATGAATTAGAAAGAGGAAAAATCCACCATTATATGCTTTGGAGCACCGTGCAAGAAGGAAGGAAAGGCAAGCTGGCGAAGCCCTGAAAACACAAGTCAAGTTGACCTAGGGTTTTGGTATCTAGGGTTTTGAACACTTAGATTTCGGCCTAAGGATGTCGATGAATGATTGTAAAGTAAAATAGAGGTCTAAAGGGCCTAGGTTTGGTCAGTACTTTGGGTTGATGTGTTGTTATTGTTACTATTGATATTGAGTTGGTCGAGAGAAGAGTATTGTGAGAGAGAGAGAAGTGTTGAGTACAAGAGCCTTCTAGATTGTAAGATCTTCATCTGGGTGCGAAGATTAACCCTACAGCTGGGTGCGTAGGGAGGGGAGAGAAAGAGGGGAGAAGAGAAGATCTACTAGATAAAAGTGCAGACAAGAACTGTATGCTTTACATCAATGTAATATAGCACAGTTTTGTGGACATAGCCCTAGAGAGAGGGTGAACCACGTATATTTTGTGTTGTGTATGATTGGTATTTTGTATTTGTCCTTCATTTATTGTTATTGCATTGCTAAGGTAGATTTGATAGATGCATGGAGTAGATCAATATGATAAGTGATATATGAATGTTGTGTTGTTCCTGTGTTAGATCCACTTGATATTCCCCTTGGTTGTAGACATCTTTGTCCTGCAACTCCCTCATAGTTGCTTCGGGTGAGACTACATCTGCTTCATAGGTGTTGCTGAAAGGGCTGGTAGCTAGGGCCTGTTGATACACTTGTGGAGCTGAACCATGGGTCTACCCCTGTGCCAACAGGATCCTTCCAAGAGCAATGCGTGGCCGCCCCCTAGGCATTAAGCCTCGTCGCGGTCTCAAGAAAAAAAATAGTTAATGGGAAAGGAATGGTGGTTGAAACCTCGTCTCACTCTATAAATAGAAAGCATGGAAGGTCTGATCATGGGGACAGAACTATCAGCACAAGGTACCCCTGTGGATAGTTTTTCCTGCAGGTCCATGCCGATCTAAGCTCACGTCTGACAGAAGGATGCACGCACGGTCTAACAGAAGAAGGTGCAGATGAAAGGATTTGAATGGAGTGTCCAGATCACACTCCTGTTGGTCATTGACTAATCTGAGTATAAATAAATCAGTTGAATATTTTTTTAAGTTGGTCAACTGGTTGAGAAGAGCTCCCTACTGTGTAATTTCTTATGCCAGAACTGTTCTCTGGTTATGTATCAAACTTGAGACTTTCGCATTAATAGAAGTCATCTTCTTTCATTTCTTTGTTTAAATTGTGTTGAAGCACTTGTGCATGGAGGATCCATTCGAGGGTTGTGGTTCTATTGTAATGTAGGTTTGATTGCGGTAGCATTGTGACCAGTTTTAGTCAGCTTCATTGTTACATTATTTCCCCTTCTATTGAAAGGCTCGAGCATGGAGGATCTAGTCGAGTTGTTGTAGTTGCATGATAATGTAGGTTTGATTATTATGTTGCTATGACATTTTTTAGTGTCTGAAACTTGAGTTCAAGAGTTCTCTTGAGCTTGAGTTTTTCTTCACCAAACTACTTGAAAGTTGAATGCCCATAGCAGTCTTGCACACCTCTCTAACTAAGTCTTCTTTCTGGCCACTCTTAAACTCAAATCACTGACTGAATTTAATGAGGACCTCACTTCCGTATGCATTACTTGTCCAGTTTATGTGTTAAAATCATTCTTGTACTTAGTTTAGTCCATTTGACCTCCACTCATAAAACCAACATCCACCAAACATTCTGATGGGCATTGGGCTTATCCTCTTGCAATCTGAGGGTGACTCTCAGTGCTAACATTTTTTACAGATTCACTTTGGCCATTAGTATAAGGGTGATATGTTGTGTTGAGATGTAATTAGGTTCCCTAGAGTCGGAACAATTCTTTCCAAAAAATGCTTGTGAAAGTGGTATCGTAGTCAGAAACAATAGAATGAGGCATGCCATGTAGTTTGAAGATAGTATCCATTAAAATTTGAGCCACAGTGGAAGCGGTGAATGAGTGTTGAAGAGCACATAAATGAGAAAATTTGGAAAGACGATCCACTGCGACCATGATGACTGACTTATTGCTTGACTTCAATAAGCCAACAATGAAGTCCATAGAAATATTTGTCCAAATAGTTTATGGGATTGGAAGCGGTTGGAGTGTACCAAGGGATTTTATTGTCTCTCCCTTATTTCATTAACAGGTATCACATTCATCCACAAAGGTGTGAATGTTCTATTTCATACCATCCTAGAAAAAAGAACGTTTGACCCATTCATAGGTTTTCGTAAAAATTGAATGCACAATTGTAGGTGAAGCATGAAACTCAGAGAGCATGGTGGATTTAAGGTTCAACTATTTTCTTAAATACAAGCGACCTTTATAACGAAGCTCGTCTTGATGCCACTAGTACCCTTGAGTATCTTATGGATCCTACTGTAGTGTCTGGATCAGTCTTGAAAGTTTGGGGTCGTGCAACCATTCTTGACGAACCTCATGAATCCAATCTGCGACAATGAAAGAGAGGGAAAAAAGAGACTTGTTTTCTTCATATGTCGTGGAAATGGCATCAACCACCACATTTTATTTTCCATTTTTGTAGATGATCTCGTAATCATATACAAATAGCTTGGTGACCCATTTTTGTTGCTCCGAGGAAGAAATTATTTGCTCCATAAAATACTTGAGGCTTTGATGATCAATTTTTATTTGGAAGCGTTGCCCCAAGAGATAAGGACGCCAAAGATCCACAGCATGAAGAATAGACAACATTTCATTTTCATAGATGGATTGACCTAAATGGCACTCAAACAATTGTTTGTTAGTGAAATCCAAAGGTATACCATCTTGCATGAGAACAACCTCAATTCCTTTCCCTGAGGCAACACATTCCAGTACAAAGGTCTTGTTGAATTCAGGTAGAGACAGAACCAGAGTAGTGCACATAGCCACTTTCAAATCTTGGAAGGCATGGTCGGTTGTTGGATTCCAACTAAAAGAATTCTTTTTAAGGAGCGTTGTGAGGGAAGCTGGAGATTTTCCATAATTCTTAACAAACTTGTGACAATATCCTGTCAAACCTAGGAAGCCACGTAGACTTTTAGGAGTTTTTTGGCGCAGCCAATCCTACATAGATTCAATTTTCTTTGGATCCACCCAAACACCATACTTTCTGACAATATGTCCTATGAAATCAACTTCAAAGGCTCCAAAAGCACACTTTGAATGCTTCAGAAAAAAAATTTGCTGAGATAGCAGCTGGAGAACTTGATCCACATGGGAAAGATGGGCTTGCCAAGTTTTTCTATAGATTAGAATATCATTAAAGAAAACCAAGAAAAATGACGAAGGAAAGGATGAAAGACATGATTCATGATACTTTGAAAAGTGGAGGGAGCATTATAGAGGCCGAATGGCATAACCAAGAACTCATAGTGGCCTTCATGAGTTTTGAATGCAATCTTGGGAATATCTTCTTATTTCATACGAATCTGGTGGTATCCAGAGTGGAGATCGAGTTTGGTAAAATATTGAGCATCACTTAATTCATCCAAAAGGTCATTAATGATAGGAATGGGAAATTTTTCTTTGATGGTGAGTTTGTTGAGAGATCAAAAATCATGACACATTCGCCAAGTACCTTCTTTCTTGAGGACCATGACGATACGAGAAGAATAGGGATTGGTATTGGGACGGATGACACCAACTTCTAGCAATTGTTGAAAAATATTCTCAATTTCATTATTTTGGGCGAAGGGATGACGATAAGGGCCAACATTTGGAGGAATATTGCCCGAAATTATAGGAATGTAATGATCATGGACACCAAGAGAAGGTGGAAGTCCCTGGGGGGTTTGAAACACAACTTGGTGTTTAGATAGGATATATGAAGGTTGGGATGTACATAGGGTGTTTCAACCACCTCAATGACATGAAGTTGGGAAATAATGCCAGAATGACCTTTTTTGAGGAGCTTTTCCATTCTGTGGGAACTGATGATCTCGGGTGACCCTGCATGATTCCTTGGAAGTGGTGTTGTTGGTCAACCCTCTTGCTAGAATTTCATGGTTAATTTATGGAAATTCATGGTGATAGGGCCGAGAGTGTGTAACCATTATGCACCAAGTACAATGTCACAAACGCCCATGTCAATAGAAAACATATGAGATTTCAGGTGATATTGACCAATTTGGAGGCACACATTTTCACAACGCCCTCCACATTTCATGGAACCCCCATTGGAAATCATGATTTGGAAATTATTAACTGGATGGAAATAAAAATTTACTTCTGGAGAAATGGGATGATGAATAAAATTATGGGTGTTGTCGTTGTCAACGAGAATGATGACTTTTCAGTTCTTAATGTAGCCAATTAATTTGAGGGTTTGGGGAGCATAGAAACCTATGAATACATTCAGAGAAATTAGTGGCTCAATTTTTGGTGGATTAGAGGGTGTATTAAGACCATCTGGTGGAGGGAGCTCAGGGACAGGAGAAACATCGGCCTCTTCTTCAGAAACATCCTCATACATAGCCATAAAAAGCTTATATTCTTTACACTTGTGCCCAGGAAAATACGTTTTATCGCAATTATAAAAAAGACCCTTAATTTTACGTTCAACCATTTCATCCCTAGTCAATTTTTGGATCTTGAGGGGAGTGGCAGGAGGTGCAGGAAGGGGGGTTTTAGGGCAAGGAATAAAGGATGTTTTTTTGGTTTGGGAGGAGATGACTTGTTGTGCTTCCTTGGCCTGTTTTGTAGCTTCCAACCAAGTATGGGGGTGAGACATAAGGACATGTTCACGTATTTCATACTTGAGGCCACTGATAAAGAATTTTATGAAAAAAACATATGTCACGCCCTTCGTTCTGAAAGCTAATTGCTCAAAGGAAACTATAAAATCTTCCACTAGGCTAGTTTGTTTCAACTTGGTTAAACGGCCTAAATGATGGGTGTCTATGTCAAAGAGGTCATAGAGCTCTGTAAAAAATTATTTCCAAGCCACATATTCTTGGCATGCCTTCTTACGTCATTGCCACCATTGCCAACATTCTGGATCCAAATGGAGAACACCATAACGGAGTTTTTCCAACTCATCTGTAATTCCATGCAAAGAGAAGTAGTGTTCCATTTGCGTGACCCATCCCATGGGATATGAGCCATCAAATTTGTTGACATCTACTCTAGGAAGGAATACGTCACACTGAAATTGATGGGACTAAAAATTATGGGAATTGGAAGAAATAGCACCTTCGGGTTGCAAAGGTTGGTCAGATGAGTTAAGGTCTCCAGGATTAGGCATTTTGGCGAAGAGCTCGGCAGTAAAGGATTCAAGTTGGTGGTCCATGTGAGCATAAAGGTCCTTCATTATGTCTTAGGTTTTCCATTTTGGATTCGATGGTGGAATGCATGTTGGCATTGATGGTGGTAATATGGCCATTGAGGGTGGTAATATTGGCATTGATTTGTTGCACTTAGTTCTGGGTTGAGGAGAAATTATATGAAAAGGTATTGAAGTGGGATTCAAGCTCTTGGTTGCGGGTGTGGTACATGGTGAAAGGAGGGCACAGGAAGGGGGCGAGTGGGTCCACACAGAAAAGGGTTTATGGGTGAATTTATCACGATGATCAAGGCGAAAAGGGGAATCCAATGGGGTAGGTCCCAAATAAGAGGGTCGGGACCACAGAAAAAAATGGTGGAAAATTGATAGGTATTATTGCGATCAAAATGAAGAGAGGAGGCCAATGGGATAGGTCTCAAATAAGGGTGTGGGAAGGCCCCAAACTCGGTTTTTTTTTACTCCCGTGGAGTTATACTCTAATTTGAATAATACTGTAGTGTCGAAATGCCCAAATTCTTAACCAAAAGAAAAGATGTAGTAATTTCGCAACCAGAGTGAATGAGGCAAGGTTGTGCAACAATAAAGCTTGTATTTTCCTTGTGGTTTCCCTCCCAAGTTTTAGGGTTTTGTCAGGTTTTCTACAGAAAAGAGTTTTCCCTATGTTATATCTCTCTGATATATGTGTGGGGTCAAACATTAGTACTTGACCCAATATCTCAGGGCACCAACTAAGGAGGCTAGACCGTACCCTTAGCCGCACTACCCGATTACCCGGGTACTAGAGAGTATCTTCCTGAGTGTTGTTCTCGGTGGCACTATAGAATTCAAGCTACTGATCGGTTTATCTACAGAGGGATTCAGGATATATAGGTTGATACGTATACAGGTGTTGTAAGATTCACTGCCACTCGAAGGAGTACCAACAAGGGATTAAAAGGGTGGCCAACAATGTGCACTTAAAAACCACCACTTTCAGTTCCTGCGTGTGTGCTTCCCCAACCGCGGATTTATGCGTTGCACGATAGATCACTGTAGCTTTAAGATGCTAGAATATGTCTCTACCCTGAAAAAATTACCCACAATTATTGTCAAGAAAGGTGCTTTGATACCACTTGTTAGATACCAGATCTATTATAACAGTAGAAAAGAGAATTATTGTAGAAATTAACAGCATAATAACAACATGAAACGAAAATACTGTAGAAATTAACAGTGTGTTATCACATGAAATTTCCTTGGGTCTTCTATCCCTTAGGTTTAATTTTTTTTACCCTTTAGACTTTAGGTTTGCTTTATTTTCCTTTTTGTGATTTGCTTAGGTTAGTCTAAACAAATAAAGACTTGGGTTTTTGGATCACTTTTGGCCTACACATAGATTTTAAGCCTAACTTCATTCTATGGTTTATGTCTTTGACTCACCTTCTGACTTGACATCAAGCATAATCGACCCCATGATCCTAATGACTTGACACATCACTCCATACTCCTTATCATTTCCATGTTGTCCTTATGTCCGTTAAAGAGGGGTCAAATTGAATTTTGAAAAAGGTGTTTCCAACTCACTAGGAGTTTCCGTAGCGCACCTTTGTCCTATTCTCTTTACCATAATTCCTCATAATCAGTTGAGGTCATGATTTCTCTAGTTTTCAGAACCCTTATCGTTAAAAGAGAATCTTGATATTTTCTCATTTATGAGCTTGCTAACTGTTTAAGCATTTGAATTTTTCTCCCAAGCTTGATGTTGTTAAAATCCCTAGTTCAGACCAGCTACAAATTGCACTATGGGATCGAATTTCAAAGCTCAATTGGAGGTTGAGTTGGATGTAGCAATTCCCTAGCTTGTTACAGATCCTCCATTATCAGTCAAAATCTCCGGGTATTCCGTGAGTCCTTTCAATTGCATGAAAAAGTCTTAAGATACCCCTGCCTCGACTTTTGGTAGCGCCCAACGCTGCAGACTGCATCCTCTCTCATCCATTTTCACCTGTAGTTCTTTTTCCACAGACTTTGCAGCCATTTTTCACCTAGATTTCACCTATTCTAGAGGTCAAGTCATTTTTCTTCTGAATATTGAATACCCGTTCAATCACTTGGCCCTTGTGTGCACACTGTGCTAAAGAAATTCGTTGCTAAAACTACGTTACAGATCCCCTGTTTCATGTGTTCTGTTTTACTTGGATTGGTCAGTGTTATCTTTTGTATTCAAAGACCCATGAATTAGCCTCTTCTATTCATTGTATCATCATTCATTCATCTTAATATCTCCTGCTAGTGATTGGGAGAAGTCCCTACCCTTCCAAAACTTTGATGACCATGGTGTGGTGACATAAAACTGAGCAGTGCATCCGTGCCTTTCTTAAATCAGAGTTTATTTCTCTCAATTTTAAACAAAAAAGGCATCAAATCAGTCTATTGTTAATTCAAGGTGAGTTGGAGGAAAATCCTTGAGAGAGAGAAACCATTAGCAACTGTCATTTCTCATTTGATATTTCCCTATGTTTGTTTCCTTTACCCCTCAATACACCACAACCTTTGATCCCTTGTTTATATCCATGGAGACACCTCAAAGGAAGAAGTCTCACAAGGGAGGGAGTGTGGTCAAGACTGAACCTTCTGAAATGCACATGTTTGATGTTGAGCCAATGTTCAAGGAGGCTTTACAAAGGGTTGGTTGCCTCTCTTTTTTCCAAAACATGCAGAGGGGACACCCTGAAGTAGCAAGGCAGTTTGCATTACACTTTGATGTCATTAAGACTAAGGTGGGAAACCTTGATTTTGAGGTATCTCAAGCCTATATTGCAACAGCCACTGGGATTCCTAATAATGGTGAGAGGTGGTTTAAATCCATGATCCTCAATGTTGCCTTCTCCAAGGGCTTCCTCAAACCAAAGTATCAGACAGACAATTTGTCTAAGGGAGTGCCTAGAAGCCACCTAGTTGAAGGCTTTGATAAAATGTTGAAGATCATCCAGAGATATTTTGCATGTGAGGGAAGGTTTAACATGTTATACCAATATCATATAAGACTCTTGCTACATTTCACTGGTAAGGATGCAATGAATATCCCTTTTTATCTTTTCAGGAGCATGGGAAAGATGTTCGATAGAGTCCAAGCCAAGTTCAAGGTTGTGGATACTAGTGTCTTTCACTCTGGGTTGAACAGGATGTTGATGATGGAAGAATTGAATAAGAGGAACATGCTTTGGGAACAGTTCATTGTCTCTGCCCTAATGTAGCTAGATATAGACTCTACTCCTCAATCTAGGATGCAGAGCCATTTTCCATCTAGTAGTGTTTCCCCAGCAGGAACAAGCAGGAAGAGAAAAATCAAAGACACTACACAAGATGAAAAATCCCTCAAGGAAATTGAAGAACAAGAGAAGGAGCTTCACCATTCTCCACAAAGAGATTTTTCAGCTCCTCCTGCACCTGAATTGGAGGAAGTCCCTTCATCCACCAAAGCCACAACTAAGAGGGGAAGGAATTTTCATTTCCCTTCACCTGATCCAACATCTAAGATCAAAATCAGGAAGCCTTTTACTAGATCATCAACACTTAAGAAAGTTGTTGAAGTAGAAGTCTTACCCAAGGCTTCAGTTCCAAGGAAAGAGAAAGATAAGGGTAAAGGCATTGAGAAGCCTATTGAGGTGATAGAAAGAGCCTATATTCAATAGAAAGATAAGGGTAAAGGCATTGAGAAACCTATTGAGGTGATCAACATCATCACTCCACCTACTAATCCCACTTTCAAAATATTGATCAGACAGCTCAGGGAGGCTAGGAAGGAGGTTGCTCGTTTGAAAGTAGAAATTTTGACTGGGAGAATCAATATGAAGGAGCTCATGGATATGTATAGTGAAACCCTTGATCTGGAAAAGATTTCAGCAAGAAGAGCCCTGCCTCTCCATAGGCAACTAAATAACCTCTACAGAAAAAAACAGAAGCTTTCAGTCCCAAAACAGAAATCTCGAGGAATTGCAGCATTTTTAAGGATGAACTGGCACAAAGGAACTTAAATGTTCTGGTAGAAGCTACAATAGAAAGAGATGAACCAACAGTTAAGAAGAGTATACCTGCTATCAAGAGGAATATACCTGCATAGGAAAAATATGTTGCTATGGAAGAGGGAAGTTGTCATGTAACAAGGAGGAGTGCTAGATTGATGAAGTAGTTGGGGGATGATAGATCCATTTTTGTGGGTGGTCTCTTTTTGAAAATGTAACGTGATCAAAGACAATATAATTTTTCCACCTATACAAGCATCTCCAGGCTCCTAGTCCATCAGCTAAGTTTTTTTTATTTTGAAGGATTGGTCTCATCACACAAACATTCTGTAGCACCATGGCGCTACGGAATCGTCTATATAGTATGTTCTGCAAATTGTGCTACCTAAGATGCTACGAAATCTCCTAGTTGTGTCAAAAATGGTGTTGTCAAATGTGTAGAAACATTTGATGGATGGCGCTACCAAATCTGCAGAGCTACACACGATTGGCGCTACAGAAACTGCAGACATGTTTTAGGAGTGGCTCTATGAAATATGGAGAGTTTTTTTGGAGGAGGCGCTACGAAATATGCAGAGTTGTTTTGCAAAGGGCACTATAGAAATCACTACCAAATGCGCTACTTAATGGCACTACGAACTGGCCCTTGCAGTCAAAGGATTAAGATTCATGACTCCTTGATTGTTGATGATGTGGAGAGAAGCAAGGATCACAGGTGGCAGCATGGAGGCAACATACGACCACTGGAGGACACTTGGAACTGAAAAGGAATGCACCTAAGGAAGGAGACAAGTCATTTAATTCTTGTTGGAGTGGTTTCTAACATGGCTCCTAAATTGTAGCATTTAGTTAAAATATGTTAGCACATGTGTTAGAATTTTAGATGTTTTGAAGAATCCTAGGTTGAGAAGGCCAGATCGCACCTCTATATGTTGCCTTTCCTCTTTTGATTATAAATACATATTCTAAATAATTAGAAAGGTTCGAATGGTTGAGCAGGGCTCCATGATTGTAATATTTTTGACTAAATAGACTGTTCTCTGGTTTGTTGGCAGGAATTACAGTGAGTTTGGCAGGATTAGTCTGCACAGTTTGCACAGAACTTGTTTTTGTCATTAATGTCAAACTTTAAAAATGCTAAAGGGACAGGTGTGGATCAATTTTCACAAGAGTGGATCAGTTTTCACAGGCACGGTGGTTCCAAATTCGGAGATCAGCTTGCCTCTCGATATACCGAAACGCGAAATTGCGAAGAACCCGAGAGTTTCTATTTTGGGATTTTTGCATGGTAAGCAAAAACTTCAACATCACGAAGTCTCGAATGCCGAAATACCGAAACCACAACTTAATCTGAGTCGTTGATCAAAGGGAGATCGTGGACTGTTGATCTGTGAAATATTCTATGTTGGAAAAGTAGGGAAAATTCCTCTAGATTGGTGTTGGACTTTCGTCAAACACTTGGCAAACCTTTGTAATTGATGGTTGTAGATGGAAGTTGAATGGTTTGCAGTGATTTACTTGGGTTTTCTAGTTTTTTTATTGATTTTCCATCCTCTTATACCTCCACAATATAATGCACAACATGTAGTTTGATATATAAGGAAAACCCATCAAATTATAAAGGAAAGACATCCACATTCATAAGATCAATTCAGTAAACAATGGCTATTCCTTATTTTATATTACTGTTGTGTAAATATAGTTAAAATGTAATAGGAGTACCTCCCAAAATGAAGAGAACGGCTGCTACAGCAAGCTTGAGGCCATCCCTCACACACAGCCAAGAAACAAGTTTCAATCTGCTCACACGACTTGCTTAATAGAACACTGTATATAGTTATGATTCTGCCACAATTTGAGAGATTTGGCAGCTCTCAACGTCCCTCCATACACAGAACTCATCCAAGGGTGAGGTCGACCATGCATCAAGGAAAAATGACCAGCAACCACTCCTCTGCTCCTCCCACACAGCACTACAGCCACTCGCAGCCACAGGAAAGGGATGCCACGACCAGCAAGGAAATGAAACACGCAGCAACAAGGGAGTCGACCTCTGTTCCTTCCACGTAGTTTCAAGAGGAGCACGCAACTCTGCAATGGATGCTCGACCAACCAAAAAGGAAACACACAGCAGCAAGGAAAATCGACCAGCAGGGTTTGTCAATTGCTGCTCATGCCCAGCCAAGGAAAACGTGGGTCTGATGGTGCCTATCACACCCACAAGGAACAACACACAGTTAGAGAAGGAGATCATGCTGCCATACAGGAATACACGTCCCAACTGCAAAGGAACTCGCCCAGGTAGAGGAAATTCGACCCAGCAAAGACTAAATCAGCCTCCACACTCCAGGAAACGCAGCCAAACACCCAATTTTCCCTTCCTTCACCAACTCTGTAAACAAAATTCCTTTCTTAACGAAGATCTTCGAATCACACTGCCAATGTCTGCAAATGAGAAGCCCGGATGACTTCTCCAATTCCACGGCTTGGGCAGATAGTTTCACTGTCGAATCCAAGTTACCACGGCTAGGGCAGATAGTTTCACTGCCGAATCCGAAGTGCCGAATGGGTTTCCAGCTGAAACCCTCGTTTGCTCACCGAGCTCTTCTCCAAAACTCAATTTGTAAAATGAATAATCGATAATCACTTTTCCCCCTCAATCGTCCTTTTATTCACTTGTCCTTTTCCTCCATTAAAATATTCATTTAATTATTAATTGGAGAGAAATACCCTCAAAGAGGGGTTTATTAATGATAAACTCACTTTTCCTAAGTTTCAC
>ML781196.1:333021-348940 GCA_009831015.1 Picea engelmannii | reverse complement strand
TGAGAAAATTACTAGCAAGAAGATGGAATCAGAAAGGCAAGAAGAAAATCAGGGTTCAACAATGCATAGAAGAAGTTATGGCAGACATCAAAATAGGTTTGAAGGCCACTGTTTCTTTTGTTATAAGTATGGACATAAGGCTGAATTTTGTAATAGTTTTTCAAGAAAGATAAATGCACATAATAGTCATGAAAGGTCTAATTTTGAATATAGAAGAGGACATGATAAAACTAGTCAAAACAATATGAACTACTCTTACAACAGATTTGACACCTTAAGATATGAGACTGAATGTTACAAGTGTAACAACTTTGGGCATGTGTCAAGAAATTGTCCTCTGAGTTTTTAGAAATTTAATGAACCCACTTACATAGATCTGAAAACCAAATATTGGAAAAAGAAAAGTGAAAATCTGAACACTGAAAAATGCACTATAGCCCTACAAGCAGAACATAAAGTAAAATGGGTTGTGGATAGTGGATGTTCAAAGCATATGGCAGGTAGAAAACAACTCTTTTTTGAACTAAATGAAGGAAAATAAGGTACAGTCACCTTTGGAAATGATCAATCAGCTAGGATAGTTGGAAGAGGAACTGTATGTCTAAACAACAAGAAAATCATGGTTGAAAATGTCTTATTGGTTGAGGAAATGGAACATAACTTATTGAGTGTAAGTCAAACCTGTGATAAAGGTCTCGTTATGATTTTTTATTCAAAAGGATGTCAAATCAGGGATATAAAATCAAATAAACTAGTTGGAATAGCCACAAGAACTTCAAGCAACATTTACATACTAGATGAAGAAAAAGAAAAATGTTATCTTGGGAATGAAGATGAAAGTTGGTTGTGGCACAAAAGACTTGGACACATTAACTTTGAAAATCTGATTCAGTTGAATAAAAAGGAAGCAATAAGAGATTTACCTGTCATAAAGAATCTTTCAAGTTCTGTCTGCAATCAATGTCAACATGGTAAGCAAACTAGAGTTAAATTCAAAACCAAAGAACATTCAACAACTAAACCATTGGAAATAGTACATGTTGATGTCTGTGGATCTATGAGAACAGCAGGGTTAAAAGGAGAAAGATATTTTCTACTATTTGTAGATGACTTTACTAGAATGACATGGATGTTTTTATTGAAAAAGAAATCTGAAACTTTTAGCTGTTTTCAAGCCTTCAAGGAGTCAACTGAAAATGAATGTGACATGAAAATTAAATGTTTAAGATCAGATAATGGAGGGGAATTTGTGTCTAAATAATTCAACAGATTCTGTGATGAAAATGGGATAAGAAGACATTTTTCTGTTATTGAAACACCTCAACAAAATGGAGTGGTTGAAAGAAAAAATAGGACTGTTATGGAGATGGCTAGAACTATTCTCAATGAATCTAAACTAAGTAATATACTATGGCCTCAAGCTGTTCATACCGCTGTTCACATTTTGAATAGAAGCTTGTTGAGAAACAATCATTTTAAGACACCCTATCAGTTATGGAAAGGCACACTAGCTAGTGTTAAACATTTCAGAATTTTTGGTAGTAAATGTTATATCAAAAGAGTTGACAAGCATTTGGCGCACAAATCCATCCAAAAGCATGACTCCATCAAAGACTCCAAGCAAGAGAATACAGAAAAATCACCTTGAAGAACAGATAATTGGTGACATAAATGCAGGTGTTGGAACAAGAAGCAAAAGGCAAGAATCCACCTAAACTCATGAAATCCACCTAAACTCATGAACAGGGATCTTTACTTTATCTGATTGAACCCAAAAATATTGAAGAAGCAATTAAAGATGAATACTGGATGAAAGAAATGAATGAAGAACTTAGTCAAATAGAAAAGAATAAGACATGGGAATTGGTTCCTAGACCTTTGAATAAGAATTTCATAGGGGCTAAATGGGTTTTCAGAAATAAGATGGATGAATCAGGTAAAATAACTAGAAACAAGGATAGATTGGTTTGTAAAGGGTATGCACAAGTAGAAGGAATAGATTATGGAGAAACTTTTGCTCCTGTTGCAAGAATGGAATCCATTAGACTGATTCTAGCCTATGCCAGTTCTAAACACATTAAAGTTTACCAAATGAATGTAAAGTCTGCATTTTTTAATGTTGATTTAGAGGAAGAAGTATATATGGAACAACCAGATGGTTTTCAGGTACAAGAAGCAGAACAATATGTTTACAGGATGAAAAAGGCATTGTATGGGCTGAAGCAAGCACCAAGGGCTTGGTATTCCAGACTTGACAATTACTTGAGGCAAGAAGGATTCAGGAAAGGTAACACTGATAGTAATCTATATATTAAAGAAGAAAATGATAGCATGATCATTGTTGAGATATATGTAAATGATATAATTTTTGGTAGTGATGATAATAGGCTCAGTAAACAGTTTGTTGAAAGTATGAAAAAAGAGTTTGAGATGTCCATGCTAGGAGAAATGAAGTTTTTCTTAGGCTTGCAAATTACTCAATCTGATAAAGGTATTTCCATTTCTCAAACCAAATATATCAATGAAATGCTTAAGAAATTTCAAATGGAAGAGTCTAAATCAGTTGGCACTCCCATGGTTACTGGCTGTAAATTAAGTAAGTTTGATGATACTAAAGATGTTGATCAGACAGAATACAGATCTATGATTGGTAGTCTTCTTTATGCTACAGCTACAAGACCGGATATTATGCATGCAGTTTGTCAAGTTGGCAGGTTTTAGGCTTCACCAAAAACTTCTCATTTACTTGCAATCAAAAGAATTTTCAGATATCTAAAGGGGACAGTAGAGTATGGTTTGTGGTATCCTACAGGTAATCAGCTTGATTTATATGCTTTCACTGATGCTGATTGGGAAGGTTGGGTTGATGATAGGAAGAGTACTAGTGGAGCAACATTTTTTCTTGGAGGATGTCTTGTAAGCTGGTCAAGTAAAAAACAATCAGCAGTGTCTCTGTCTACTGCTGAAGCATAATACATAGCAGCTGCAACTTGTTGCACTCAGATTCTATGGATGAAACAGATGCTGGAAGATATACATATTCATTATGATGACCCTATACCTATCTTCTGTGATAATACCAGTGCAATTAGTATTTCTAAAAATCTTGTTATGCATTCAAAAACAAAGCACATTCCCATTAAATTTCATTTTCTAAGAGAGCAGGTTATGTCTAAAGTTATAAAAGTGGAAAATGTTGGCACAAAGGATCAGATTGCAGATGTATTTACTAGACCTTTACCTAAAATGAAATTTGAAAGTATCAGGGATCAGTTGGGGGTTTACCCTCTGTAATTTCATTTCATTCTCAAAGAATGCAAGGGTTTCATTATAAAATCAGACTGCACAGGTTTATTGACTGTTATTGATAGGGGGAGTTGCTAATGAAATGATACATCTTTGCAAGTGATTTTCTTTGCTCAAGGGGAGTCATCCAGGTATGACAAGAAAAGGTTGATGAAGGAGTCCCTGTAAGAGAGGTGAGCAATATTGAATCTGCTCCAGAGGACACAGTTGAAGATAAAGATGAACAGGTCCAAGAATCAGAAGGAGAAGACTCTGGCATCCGTTTAGAGGGAATTTGTATTAGTTGAACATCTGAGGAGCATGTTTTCTTTGTCATATATGTCAAAAGGGGGAGAAGAGATTTAAAGTTTTCCATCAATGCCAAAGGGGGAGTTTGTTGGCAGGAATTACAATGAGTTTGGCAGGATTAGTCTGCACAGTTTGCACAGAATTTGTTTTTGTCATTAATGTCAAACTTTAAAAATGCTAAAGGGACAGGCATGGATCAGTTTGCATAGGAGTGGATCAGTTTGCATAGGATCAGTTTTCACAGGCACGGTGGTTCCAAATTCGGAGATCAACATGCCTCTTGATATACCGAAACGTGAAACTGCGAAGAACCCGAGAGTTTCTATTTCGGGATTTTTGCATGGTAAGAAAAAACTTCAACATCACGAAGTCCCAAATGCTAAAATGATGAAACCATGACTTAATTTGATTCATTGATCAGAAGGAGATCATGGACTGTTGAACCAACTCCATTTCAGAGTTTCGGATATCGGGAGTTGGAGGAGTCAAGTGTCAAAACACTTCACCACAGAAATCCTGAATTCGCGATATGCGAAATCACGAAATAATCCTAGCCGTCGGATCAAGGATTGATATGGACCGTTGATCAGACACGACAAAGGCCGTGAAGTTTTTTGAATTCACGAAATGATCTGGATCGTTGGGTCCATAGGACACATGGCGAAAGATTGTCATTTCGTTGACTGCAAAGTCAAAGGAACGGAGTTCCCTAATCTCTTGAACTCGCGACATGAGAAATGTGAAATACCGAAATGGGAAATCGTGAAAGCACTTTATGGATAAGCGCCTGGTCATAACCTATGGTCACATCGATGAAGGCTCGAGGAAGGAGCTAGTGCAACCAAGCTCCATTTTGGAGTTTTGGGGATCACGACATGGAGCATCAAGAAACTTCACCACAGGAATACCGAAATGCCGAAATCGCGAAATGCGAAATGCCGATATGCCGAAACGTCGAAATACAAAAACGTCGAACCTCTTTAGTGAATATTTTTGGGTTCGTGACTTGGAATGTTGAAACACTTCATCACAGAAGTGCCAAAACGTCGTAATGCAAAATGCTGAAATATCTTTTTGGTTTAGGCAGTGGTTATCGTCGATGTTCATGTGAGAGGGAGGAGCTAGCATGAAGCTAAGACCTATTTCAGGGTTTCTTAACTTGAAGTGTCAAGACTCTTCGACACAGGATTGTCGAATTGTCGAAATGCTGAATTGTGAAATGGTGAAATAAGCACGAGATCCATTATTTAATCCAACGGTGCAGGTGAACTTAAATATGATTGGAGGGCTACTGTTCCATTTCACAGTTAATTGAATAGTGATGAATCAGTTAGCAAAACCGATTCATGATTCTTAATTAGTTGGCATTTCAGTTGCTGAGAAATTTTTCTTTGCCTAAGAAGATTCAAAGTGTAACTTTCGTTGTGGTGATGCATAAAATAAAAACATAGAGACTGTGTGTTTTTGGCTATTCTTACTGAAAAATGTGTTGAACTGTAAAAAGGTAAAACTATAGTATGCGCGGTGTGAAGAAAACTCAGAGATAAGGAACAGAAACTGAACATAAGAGAAAAGAGTAAGACAGCAGAATGTGCACATATCAAAAATCATGAGAGAGGGTTATGGGAAATATATGGCTCTGTCAAATTTGAGGAAGAGAAAAGACAGAGAAGGGAAGACACATACACAGATTGAAAATCTAAGTGGTTTGATCAAGAATGAATTGTGCAGAGAGGATTTGAATGCTTATTGTTTGACAGAGAATATAAAGAGTTGGTTTGCAGGGTCTTTGTGACAGAGAATGATTTCAGGGTGGTAGGGAGGAGCAAGAGGAGACTGTAAAATTCTCCTGTACAAGTTGGTGCTTGTACATCTGGGAGTTGTAGCTTCCATTTAGTAGGTGTTGAAGAAACAGAGGTAGCAGCCTCATTTGGGTTGTAGCTCAGATAAAATAAGAATGTAAAGAGGAGTTGGAGCTTGCCTTTTATTCATAAGAAGAAGAGGTTTTTCCCTTTTGGGTTTCCTCATGAAAAATCACTGTGTCACTATTTCATTTATGTGATTGTATATTTATTGGTTAAATATATTACTGCAAGTTAAATGTTAAAGGCATGATTTGTTGATTAATAAGTAATCTTCTTTTAAAATGAAAGAAATTTTATACAACTGATTCACCCCCCCCCCCCTCTCAGTTGACTTATCTTGTTCAACATGGTTATGTATTGGATTTGAGACTTTTTGATTAATAGAAGTCAGTTTCTATTTATATCATCTTGTTGCCTCTTATACTGAAGTACTCATGATTATATGATCCATATGATATTTTTATGGTTGTGTTATGATAAATGTTTGATTATAATACTTCTATGATGTTCTTTAGTGTTCTTTAACTTTAAATTCAAGAAGTTCTTTTGTTTGTGTTTTTCTTCCTTTGGATGCTTGAAGACCTGATGTCAATAGCAGAACTTTACACCTCCCTAACTAAGTCTTCCTCCTATTCACTTTTACTCCAAATCACTGACTGAAACTAATCAAGACCTCATTTTCTTATGCATGTTAGCCCATATTTCTGAGTTAAAACATTATTATTCTGAATCTTGTCCATTTGACCTTTAATCACTCATTTACATTTACATATATTTTGATGGGTAGTGGGCTATTCCTCTTTGCAATCTGAGGGTGATTCTCAATGCTAACATTCTTGGCATCGCTGTCGTGGAACGAATTGAAGATATTTGCCTGGGATTGAATGACAAAGCATATTGATTCTGAAGGTGCATTAGAAATCAGTACATTGAATATTCCAACTTGTACCTAGTGAATCCATTGTTTCAGTTGTGGCTCCCAAAGGCAGACACACGAGGTCTACTCCACATCTACCTCTGGAAACACCTGAAGCTAACCCAAAGAAGATTCTCAAAAAAGGAAAGGATTATCAAGAAGGATTTTCAGCTCCTATACCATTTACTTCTAGTCATTCACATGATTCAACTTTTAAAACTCCAGTAGCCATATCTAACACTCCTATTTTACCTTCTACTGAAATTTCGAGAAGTTTAGATTTTGAAAATTTCCCTGTCAAATATTCATATTTTATCCCCCAAGTCAAAGAACAAAGTTTTGGAACCCTTGTTTCCCCTGATATTTTAAAGTGGTTCAGACTTGAGAGTCTTTAAGATTTTCCTACTTTGGGTTTTCTTACTCCTACTCCTATCAAAGTTACTGAGACTAAAAAAGAGGAAACCTCTTCTCCCTTGGACCCTTTTTCATTTTCCCCAAAGGCTCAAACTCTTCCTATGAAATATGAAACCTCTCCATCCTCATCCAAGTTCCTTCTTTCCCCTCAAACCCAAACTGTAGTTGCAGCTGTCAAAGCTCCATATCCCCCTTGTTCTCCTATAGTTTACAACCCAATGGCAGGTGCTAATCCTCCTAGAAATAAGATGGATTCCATAGTGCCTGTTAGGTATGCCCCTCTTATATTATCTCAACCTATGAATTCTCTCCCAGTTGGATACTACCTTAATTACATGCCCAAGTTTACTGGGGAGGAAGACACAACTGCAGACGAGTACCTTGCATCCTTTTATAGTTATGCAAATAATCTTAACATTGAAAATGAAGATGTATGGATGAGAGTATTTGTAAATATCATTGATAGTGAGGCTAGAAAATGGTTTAGGGGTTTGACTCCTGGATCTATTGCTGGGATTGAAGCTTTGGACGATGCCTTCTTGAGGCATTGGGGGGATAAAAAGGATTCCCTTTATTATATTACATAATTTGGATCACTTAAGAGGAAAGAAGGAGAATCTGTTTCTGACTTCTCCAAGAGATTTAATAAAATTTACAACAAGATTCCCACTGAAATCAATCCTACAAAAAGCTCTTCCAAGATTACCTATTCCAGTGCTTTTGACCCTGAGTTTTGCCTCCTATTGAGAGAAAGAATATCTACCTCTTTATCCCATATGCAAGATGAAGCCTTAGAAGTAGAATCCAATATATTGGCAGCTAAAAAACTTAGGGGAAAGTCTGATAGAGATAGAAGGAAAGGTAGGGATAAAGCTTCAACCTCTGAATCCCCTGTTGTCCACCCTCAGGTTGATGAACTTAAAAAATTGGTAAAATCACTTTTTTTTGAAATGGAGAAGTTGAAACTTGAAGGAAAACAAAACTATAGAAACACACAGAATGCTTACAATAGAGGTAATTTTGGAAGACCAATTAATTCCCCTCGGGTCCTCCAAAGAGATCCAAGAAATAGGGATAGGGATAATCAAAAAATTCGAACCCCTCTCCAAAAAAACCTTGTTGGTGATGAAGAAGGAGAGGATGAAGAAATTGATCCTGAAATCCATTGTCTTGGTGACACCTCTTTATTCCCCTCATTTGACCCAATCTGAATATGAGGATTCTCTCATGGATAGTCAATTAAATGAATTGAGTAAAGGAGAGAAAACAAATGACAATCCTAACAGATACAACCTAAGGTCTAAAAAGAAAGAGGGAAAGAATGACACTTTTGATCAGCCCACTAAAACAGAAAATTCTGATAAGGCTATGATGGCTAGCAACAAAGGAAAATATGTGCAAATCCCTCAAAAATTAGTTAAGATCCCCGCCCCAGAATTTAAATAAATTTTGGAATCCCCATCCTCCTTTAGCTTTGAAAATGAAATCCAAAAGATCAAAATCCTTGTACCTTTTTTGGAGCTGATTAAGAATGAGGAATTTAAAATATACCTTTCTAAAATGTTACAGCCTGATCTTTAATCTAATTCCACAGATTCAGTTAACCTTCAAGATGAAAACCCAGTTGTTATCACGGGACCTTTGGTAGAAGATAGATATGGTTCATCCCTTCCTTTCTATACATCATTGAACATTCATGATAAAGTGTTGCACAACTGCTTGATGGACTCAGGGGCATCTCACAATCTCATGCCTAAAACAGTCATGGATGAGCTTGGGTTGGAAATTACAAAAACCTACCATGACTTATAATCTTTTGACTCTAGGAAAGTGAAGTGTCTTGGGGTTATCAAAGATCTAGTTGTGACCTTGTTTCAGTTGCCCATCAAAATTGTGGTCATGGATATTGTGGTGGTTGATGTCCCCCCTAAGTTTGGGATGCTCTTGTCAAGATCTTGGATAAAAAGAATAGGGTGAACCTTGTAGATGGACCTTACATATGCCACCATTCCTGTGTTTGGGGGAGAACATAGAAGGCTTTACATGGAGGCTCAATTAGCTTACATCATCAATGATGAAGCAAATCCCACCAAACATCCTATTTTTTCACTTGGTATTGATTTAGGATCCAGTATATTGCAGCTCACTAATGCTCCTCAACCTCCTATTGAAATCAGAAAACAATCCATTACCTCTTGTGAAGACTCTCTTCCTAATACCTCTGTTTGGAAGACATTTTTTGATGGGGCTTCTTCTAAAGAAGGTGATGGTGTTGGGGTAGTATTTATTTCCCCTACTCAAGAGATCATTTCTTTATCCTACAAACTTGAATTTGAAACTAGAAACAATGTGGAAGAATATGAGGATCTTGTTTTGGGTTTGAGGGCTGCTAAAGACATGAGGATTGAAGAGCTAGAAGTGTTTGGAAATGCTGAATTAATTGTCCATCAAATCAACAATTTGTATCAAGATAAACAACCCAGCTTAAGGACTTACATAAATGAAGTTTGGGATCTTGTTGATAGTTTCTTCCTAGATTTTAATATCTCATTTGTTCAAAGAGAGGAGAACACTATGGCAGATTCCTTGGATGTTTCAACAAGTAATTTTAGAGTTCCTTTACCCCCTAAACTCAAATATGATGTGGAAGTGAAGTATAGACCCTCTATACCTAACAATGTCAAACATTGGAAGGTTTTTGAGGATGATCTTGAGATAAAAAGATTTCTTAAGATCGTGGATGAGTTTTCTGCCTTACATATTGATCAAGATCATGACACTGAAAAAATCCCTCATGATGATGCTTTTCTGAATAAAATTGTTGACCATCATATTGTTCAGTTACCTAGTAACCATATTCTAAAGGGACTAGTTCCTTTAGAGAGATTGTTTGATAGAAATGATGTTGTTGTGAAGGTTAAAGGTTCAACTGAAAATGATGATGTGACTGAATGCAATCTAGGTACAGAGGAATATCCGAAGTATGTTAAGTTGTCTAGAAACTTGTCAAAAGAGCAGAGGGTTGAATATGTTAAGCTCTTAAAATATTTTTATGATGTGTTTTCCTGGAAATATGAAGATTTGAGAACATATGACACAAGAATCATTGAACATAAGATACCTTTGAAAGAGGAGACCAAGACATTTAGGAAGAAACTCAGACAGATAAATCCTATGTTGTTGCCTATTATGGAAAAGGAAGTAAAAAACATTCTGGATGCCAATATTATCATTCCTTTGAGATATTCTAAATGGGTGGCTAACTTGGTCCCAGTGAGAAAGAAGAATGGGGAAATCAGACTTTGTGTCGATTTAATAAATTTGAATAGAAGCTCCAAGAAAGATAATTACCCCTTACCAAAGATGGAACACATATTGCAGAGGGTGATAGGTTCATCTAGGATGTCTATGATTGATGGATTTTCTGGATATAATTAGATCTTTGTCTTGCCTGAAGATAGAGAGAAGACAACCTTCACTACTCCTTGGGGCACATTCATGTATGCCAAAATGCCCTTCGGATTGATGAATGCAAGAGCGACCTTTCAGCGAGCCATGGAAATTGCCTTTATTGGGGAGAAGGAAAAAATTGTAGTCATCTATTTAGATTACATCACAGTGTTCTCACAATCTGATAAAGAACATTATCATCATTTGAAAAAGGTTTTCTTGAAATGCAGAAAGTTTGGTCTCTCTCTCAATCCTAAAAATTATTTGTTTGCTATGAAGGAGGGGAAGTTGTTGGGGCACATTGTATCAGCTGAAGGGGTAAGAATTGATTCAAGCAGAGTAGAATACATCCAAACCTTGTTTCTCCCTAGATCCAAGAAATAAGTTAAGTCTTTCTTGGGGAAAATAATTTTTTTAAGAAGGTTCATTTCAAATTTTCTTGAATTGGTAAAGTAAATTACAACCATGCTTAGGAAAGGAAATGAGGTCAAATGGACTACTGAGTCTCAACATTATTTTGATCAAATCAAAAAGGCTTTGACTGAAGCACCTGTGCTCATCAACCCTGACTACTCCGAGGATTTTCCAATATTTTGTTTTTCTTCATTTGACACAACAGTTGTTGTTTTATTACAGAAAAATGTAGAAGGGTTAGAACAACCTATTTCCTTTTTTAGCAGGGCATTGAGGGATGCAGAAATTAAATATGATATCATGGAAAAGCAGGCTTATGCTTTGGTGAAATCCCTCAAGGATTTCAGAGTATATGTTATGCATTCAAAATTTGTTTCATTTGTCCCTTTAGCCTCAGTGAAAGAGATACTTATCCAGCCTGACATAGATGGGAGGAGAAGTAAATGGATTGCCAAAATTCTGGAATTTGACCTTGAAATAAAGCCCACTAAATTGGTTAAAGGACAAGGTTTAGCTAGCTTTTTGGTTGAATCAAATTGCAAATCTTTGGGGGTTAATTTCATAAACATTAACTCAGAAAATAAGCAAGATGAGTTGTCTGATAAAGATTCTCATGTCGGCCCAAAGTTGGTTGAATACACTTGGTATAAGGACATCGTATATTCTCTGCAGAAGTTGCAGCCTCCTGATGGTTTGGAAAGGAACAAGGTAATATATTTGAATCTTAAATCAATCAGATATTGTCTTATTGACCAAGTTTTGTATTGGAAATATCCTCTAGGAGTGATTTTGAGATGTCTTGATCCACAGGAGACCCAAAAGGTTATGATTGATTTTCATGATAGTTTATGTGGGTATCATCACTTCTGGAGAACCACAGCCTATAAAATCTTCAAATCTGGGTATTTTTTTCCTATCCTTTTTATTGATGTTTGGGCAAATATTAGAGCTTGTGTCAAGTGCCAAAAATTTTCTGGAAAGCAGCAGCTCAAAGCTTTGCCATTGAAGCATGTGGTAGCTTTAGGACCTTTTCAGCAGTGGGGCCTAGACTTCATCGGGGAAATCCATCCAGCTTCAAGTGGTCAACATAGGTGTATTTTGACTGCCACTGATTACTTCACCAAGTGAATAGAATCCATTCCTACAAGGAATGCCTCCCACAAGGTAATCATTAGTTTTCTTGAGGATATCATGTCAAGATTTGGTTGTCCGAGCAAAATTGTTACTGATAATGCTGCATCTTTCAAGGATGAAGCTTTGATCAAGTTTTTTGAATAGTATGGGATTACATTGGTTCATTCTACTCCTTATTATCCCCAAGGAAATGGATTGGCAGAATCCTCTAACAAGAGAATATCATCAAGAGATTGTTAGAAGACAACAAGAAAGCATGGGACTCGAAGTTGAAATTTTCTTTGTGGGCTGATAGAGTTACAACAAAGAGATCACTTGGTGTCTCTCCTTTTCAGCTTGTGTATGGGGTTGAGGATATATTTCCTATTCATCTTTCCTTTCCCATGGAAAAATTCTTCCAGGAATACCAAGGAGAACCTGATGATATGGTCAGAAGGATACAACAGCTAGTAGAAGTGCAATAGACAAGGGAGAAACTATTGGACAAAGCACAGGACCATCAGCAGAAGATCAAACAAGCCTTTGACAAGAAAGTAAGCAAAGAATATTTCCAGTTGGGAGATCTAGTGCTCAAGTGGGATGCACCCAAGAAAGAAAAATGAAAACATGGTAAATTTGAATCCTTGTGGATTGGTCTCTTCAATATTTCTGAGGTATTTTCAAATAACACTTATAAGTTGCAGAATTTGGAGGATTCTGAAATTTTTGGTGGCCTTGTCAATGGGAACTTTATGAAAAAGTATTTTTCTTAAGACATGAGTGGTTTTCCATTCATTGTAAATATCATTTTTTTTTTATTTCTGATTGAATAAGTGACCCCATAGCCCTAGGAAAGGCACTGAAACTGCTTGTGCTTGGCAGCTCACAGGGACCATGCCATCCCCTGTGGAGCCAATGTTATCACATGAAATTTCCTTGGGTCTTTTATCCCTTAGGTTTATTTTTTTTTATCCTTTAGACTTTAGGTTTGCTTTATTTTCCTTTTTGTGATTTGCTTAGGTTAGTCTAAACAAATAAAGACTTGGGGTTTTGGCTCACTTTTGGCCTACACATATATTTTAAGCCTAGGTTCATTCTACGGTTTATGTCTTTGACTCACCTTCTGACTTGACATCAAGCATAATCGACCCCATGATCCTAATGACTTGACACATCACTCCATACACTCATACTCCTTATCCTTTCCATGATGTCCCTATGTCTGTTACAGGGGGGTCAAATCAAATTTTGAAAAAGGCACCGCCATCTCACTAGGAGTTTTCATGGCGCACCTTTGTCCTATGCTCTTTACCATAATTCGTCATAATCAGCTGAGGTCATGATTTCTCTAGTTTTCAGCACCCTTGTCGTTAAAAGAGAATATTGAGATTTTCTCATTTCTGAGCTTGCTAATTATTTAAGCATTTGAATTTTTCTCCCAAGCTCGGTGCTACTGAAAGCACTAGTTCAGACCAACTATAGATTACACTACAGGATTGACTTTCAAAGCTCAATTGGAGGTTGAGGCGGATGTAGCATTTCCCTAGATTGTTACAGATCCTCCATTATCAATCACAATCTCCAGGTGTTACGTGATTCCTTTCAATTACATGGAAAAGTCTTAAAATACCCCTACCTTGAATTTTGGTAGCACCCAATGCTACAGACTACATCCTCTCTCATCCATTTTCACCTGTAGCTCTTTTTCCACAAACTTTGCAGCCATTTGTCACCTAGATTTCACCTATTCTAGAGGTCAAGTCATTTTTCTTCTAAATATTGAATACCCGTTCAATCACTTGGCCCTTGTGTGCAAACTGCGCTAAAGAAATTCTATGTTAAAACTATGCTACAAATCCCATGTTTCATGTGTTGTGTTTTAATTGTATTGGTCATTGTTATCTTTTGTATTCAAAGACCCATGCATTAGACTCTTCTCTTCATTGTATCATCATTCATTCATTTTAATATCTGCTGGAAGTGATTGGAAGAAGTCCCTACCCTTCCAAAACTTTGATGACCATGGTGTGGTGACATAAAACTAAGCAGTGCATCCCTGCCTTCCTTAACTCAGAGTTTCTTTCTCTCATTTTTAAAGAAAAAAGCCATCAAATCAGTCTATTGTTAATTCAAGGTGAGTTGGAGGAAAATCCTTGAGAGAGAGAAACCATTAGCCACTGTCATTTCTCATTTGATCTTTTCCTCTATTTGTTTCCTTTACACCTCACTACACCACAACCTTTGATCCCATGTTTATATCCATGGAGACACCTCAAAGGAAGAAGTATCACAAGGGAGGGAGTGTGGTCGGGACTGAACCTTCTGACATGCACTTGTTTGATGTTGAGTCAATGGTCAAGGAGGTTTTCTAAAGGGTTGGTTGCCTCTCTTTTTTCCAAAACATGCAGAGGGGACACCCTAAAGTAGCAAGGCAGTTTGCATTATATTTTGATGGAATTAAGAATAAGGTGGGAAACCTTGAGTTTCAGGTATCTCAAGCCTCTATTGCAACAACCGTTGGGATTCCTAATAATGGTGAGAGGTGTTTTAAATCCATGATCCTCAGTGCTTCCTTCTCCAAGGACTTCCTCAAACCATACTATCAGACAAACAATTTGTCTAAAGGAGTGCCTAGAAGTCACCTAGTTGAAGGCTTTGATAAAATGTTGAAGATCATCCAGAGATATTTTACATGTGAGGGAAGGTTTAACATGTTATACCAGTATCATATAAGACTCTTGCTACATTTCACTGGTAAGGATGCAATGAATATCCCTTTTTATCTTTTCAGGAGCATGGGAAAGATGTCTAATAGAGTCCAAGCCAAGTCCAAGGTTGTGGATACTAGTGTCTTTCACTCTGGGTTGATTAGGATGTTGGTGCTGGAAGAATTGAAGAAAAGGAACATGCTTTGAGAACAGTTCATTATCTCTGCCCAAATGCAGCTAGATATAGCCTCTACTCCTCAGACTAGGATGTAGAGCCCTTTTCCATCTAGTAGTGTTTCCCCAGCAGGAACAAGCAGGAAGAGAAAAATCAAAGCCACTACTCAATACGAAGAAGCCATCAAGGAAATTGAAGAAGAAGAGAGGGAGGTTCATCATTCTCCATAGAGAGATTTTTCACCTCCTCCTGCACCTGAATTGGAGGAAGTCCCTTCATCCACCAAATCCACAGCCAAGAGGGGAAGGAAATTACATTTCCCTTCACCTTCTCCAGCAGTTAAGATCAGAATTAGGAAGCCTTTTACTAGATCATCATCACTTAAGAAATTTGTTGAAGTAGAAGTATTACCCAAGGCTTCAGTTCCAAGGAATGAGAAAGATAAGGGTAAAGGCATTGAGAAGCCTATTGAGGTGATAGAAAGATCCTCTATTCAACAGAAATATAAGGGTAAAGGCATTGAGAAACCTATTGAGGTGATCAACATGAACACTCCACCTAGTAATCCCACTTTCAAAAGATTGATCAGACAACTCAGGGAGGCTAGGAAGGAGGTTGCTCGTTTGAAAGTATAAAGTTTGACTGGGAGAATCAATATGAAGGAGCTCATTGTTATAACCCTAAATTGCACCACACATGCTTACCTGGCATCAGGCCAACTCATATCCCTTCATTGCCAAAACATCTGCTGAGAAACCTCTTTGAAAATCCCTTTGGGTTAAGTCACACGCGCCCTAACCCACTACTGCACGTGTTTGAACATTGGCAGGCCTACTACAACCCGCGTTTACCTAACAAAGCACAAAAACAGGAAAGTTGCCAACGGGACAAAAAGATTTGGGTCAGTTAACTGAAACTCCCAGCCATGCATGGCCGAGAGTTCGTCCAAAACCCTAGCTCCTTCTAGCCTATAAAAGAAGGGGTAGCGGTACTATTTGGAAGAGGAAAATTATAGCAAAGAAACTCTGCCCAATTTTTGAATCCATTTGTCCCAACCCTTTAGCCTTTCCTCAAGCCTAAGGAGAATTCAAGCAAAGAAGTTGGAGGACAAACAAGAGGAGGATCCTAGGATCAGGATCAAGGAGTGGTGGCCGGTCTCGACTTTGATTGTAAGTTGATTCATTTTGAAAATAATAAAAGAATACTTTTCCCGTCCCAATGCATGAGTTATCTATGATTTGTGTAATTTATGCTTAATTTCTAACCCTCA
>ML781196.1:307940-320906 GCA_009831015.1 Picea engelmannii | reverse complement strand
TATTCTTTCACACTTGTTAAAATGGTCCAGAAGAACATTCCTGACGGAGTCCATAGTTAAGCTTTTTTCAGACTCCTTAAAAGTGAAAAAATAGTCGAGTGATCTTGTCCTTTTCACACTCGTTAAAATGGTTTTGAATTGACATCTAGTCGGTGCTAGTTTACCCCTTTTTCGAACCGACTAGACTATCTTCGAAAAAGGTACCCTAATGGAGTTTTCTTTTATGCTTTTTCAGACTCTCTAAATATGAAAAACCACCGAGCTTCCCTTCTCTGGGCTCGTTAAACTTACAACGAAGGACGTTACCATTGTGTGTTCTATCAACCACATTTGCATCCTTTACCCATCAGCCTTGTAACAGTTTTCCTCTGCGTCTTAACACCTTTGGCCACTGGAGGATTTTTCCCGAGTATCATTTCCCCAGAACATCAGTCTTGTCCTTGTGCCTTGAGCTTTCATGTTTGCAGTACTCGTTCCTCCATTGTAATGTAATATTCCTTTATTCTTTTTCAAAAACTATCAAAAAGAACAAAAAAATCAAATATACCCCAAAAAGAGGATGGGAAAAGTATTTTCTTTATTGGCAGCATAATGAGTCACCCTTGGATAAAGCACATCTATCCATTTGATTATCAGACTATGGGATGTAGTACGACCTTAGCAATCTTTTTCTCGCTATATAGAGTTGTGTCCTCCACCGTTTGGTTACGCTTCCAAACATATGGAGAGTTTGTGTTGCCTCCTGCTTCGTAGACTTATGATTAACAGATATGTTGCCTGAGTCTTATCACTTGTCGTGCTATTGTCCAAGGGAAGTTTGTCACTAAGCCTGATTCGACCCCTTTGCAATGTGTCTCTTGTCCGCATACCCGGCCATCCTGAGCATCCAATCAAGTCCTTGTTCGAAATCACTGAAGCCTTTAGTCCGATCACCAAGATTGTCAAGTCCATAACCGACGAGTCGTCGAAGACCTCTGGGTAGTGCATTCGTGCACTCATATTACACTCCTACCCGATTTTAAAAGATGTTGAAGTTGTTGCTCGAGTTCTGAAGTACAGCCATCAGGCCAAATCAACATCTGAGAGATGGATACTTTACATGTATATCTTTCTGATTTCGAGATGTAGCTCCGCTGTGTATTATTCGCGGCTACTCTTTATAGTTATTCGACATGGATCTACAGTGTATTTGATTGGTAGCCATGGTTCTATTTTATCCCGAGCATGGGTATGCCCGCCTCGGTGAGACATTTGTTATTTTTCAGACGGCACCTCCTGATTCCTGATTATTGGGCTCACTCGTTCAGCATATCAGTACAGATTGGTAAAAGATTGGTAATGTATTTCGGCCATCAGATGCTCTTCTGACCTCACACATTAGGGGGCATCTGTTATAACCCTAAATTGCACCACACATTCTTACCTGGCATTAGGCCAACACATATCCCTTCATTGCCAAAACATCTGCTGAGAAACCTCTTTGAAAATCCCTTTGGGTTAAGTCACACGCGCCCTAACCCACTACTGCACGCGTTTGAACGCTGGCAGGCCTACTACATCCCGCGTTTACCTAACAAAGAACAAAAATAGGAAAGTTGCCGACGGGACAAAAAGCTTTGGGTCAGTTAACTGAAACTCCTGGCCATGCATGGCCGAGAGTTCGTCCAAAACCCTAGCTCCTTCTAGCCTATAAAAGAAGGGGTAGGGGTACTATTTGGAAGAGGAAAATTATAGTGAAGAAACTCTACCCAATTGCTGAATCCATTTGTCCCAACCCTTTAGCCTTTCCTCAAGCCTAAGGAGAATTCAATCAAAGCAGTTGGAGGACAAAGAAGAGGAGGAGTCCGGGATCAGGATCAAGGAGCGGTGGCCGGTCTCGACTTTGATTGTAAGTTGATTCATTTTGAAAATAATAAAAGAATACTTTTCCCGTCCCAATGCATGAGTTATCTATGATTTGTGTAATTTATGCTTAATTTCTAACCCTTAAGTAGAAAAGTAGCATGCATGCATAGTGTTTTGTCTTGATTGCAGGTTAACTTTGGAAGGAGCAGCGCAAGTAAGCGGGAAAAGCGCAATGGAGGATCTACACCAAACATCAGTAAAAAGGTTAGTAGTTCCTTTCCATGCATGTATCACGAAAGAGGGGTTTAAGTTTTGGGTGGTAGGATAGAAAGTAATTTCTTTTACGGTCAAGAATCTGCATGCAAGTCTAGCCCTAGCTTGCTAGTCCATAGGGTATTATTTCCAAACAACACTCATGGATATGTACAGTGAAACCCTTGATCTGGCAAAGTTTTCAGCAAGAATATCCCTGCCTCTCCATAGGCAACTAAAGAACCTCTACAGGAAAAATAGAATCTTTCAGTCCCGAAACAAAAAGATCAAGGAGGAATTGCAGCATTTTAAGGATGAACTGGAATAGAGGAAATTAAATGTTCTGGTAAAAGCTACAATTGAAAAATATGAATCAACATTTAAGAAGAGTACACCTGCAGTCAAGAGGAATATCTTGCAGAGGAAAAATATGTTGCTATGGCAGAGGGAATTTCTCCCGTAACAACGAGGCGTGCTAGTTTGATGAAGTAGTTGGGGGATGACAGATCCATTTTTGTGGGTGGTCTCTTTTTGCAAATGTAAGGGGATCAAGGACAGTATAATTTTTCCACCTATAGAGGCATCTACAGGCTCCTAGTCCATCAGCTAATTTTTTTGTTCTTTTGAAGGATTGGTCTCATCACACAGAAAAAACACATACATTCTGTAGTGCCATGGCACTACGGAATCATCTATATAGTATGTTATACAAATTGCGCTACCTAAGATGCTACGAAATATCCTGGTTGTGTCAACAATTGCGCTACCGAATCTGCAGAAACATTTGATGGATGGCACTACCAAATCTGCAGAGCTACACAGGATTGGCGCTACGGAAACTGCAGACCTATTTTAGGAGTGGCGCTACAAAATCTGCAGAGTTTTTTTGGAGGAGGCACTACGAAATCTGCAGATTTGTTTTGCAAAGGGTGCTATAGAAATCACTACCAAATGCGCTAATAAATGGCGCTACGAACTGGCACTCGCAGTCAAAGGATTCAGATTCATGACTCCTTCTTGATTGCTGGGGATGCAGAGAGAAGCAAGGATCATAGGTGGAAGCATGGAGGCAGCATATGACCACTGTAGGAGACTTGGCACTAAAAATGAATGCGCCTAATAAAGGAGACATGTCCTTTAATTCTTGTTGGAGTGGTTGCCAACATGGCTCCTACATTGTAGCAATTTGTTAAAATCTGTTAGCACATGTGTTAGAATTTTAGTTGTTTTGAAGAATCCTGGGTTGAGAAGGCCAGCTCGCACCTATAGTTGTTTCCTTTCCTCTTTTGATTATAAATACATCTTCTAAATGATTAGAGAGGTTTGAATGGTTGAGCAGGGCTCCCTGATTGTAATATTTTTGACTAAGTAGACTGTTCTCTGGTTATGTATTGGACTTGAGACTTTTTTATTAATAGAAGTCAGTTTCTCTTTATATCATCTTGTTGCCTCTTATACTAAAGTATTCATGATTGGATGATCCATATGATATTTTTATGGTTTTGTTATGATGAATGTTTGATTATAATAATGCTATGATGTTCTTTAATGTTCTTTAACTTTAAATTCAAGAAGTTCTTGTGTTTGAGTTTTTCTTCCTTTGGCTGCTCGAAGACCTGATGTAAATAGAATACCTTTACACCTCCCTCGCTAAGTCTTCCTCCTATTCACTTTTACTCAAAATCACTAACTAAAACTAATCAAGACCTCATTTTCTTATGCATGCTAGCCCAGATTTATGAGTTAAAACATTATTATTCCGAGTCTTGTCCATTTGACCTTTAATCACTCATTTACATTTACACATACTTTGATGGGTATTGGGATTATCCTCTTTGCAATCTGAGGGTGATTCTCAGTGCTAACACAACAGAACAACAAATGATATGGAATCACAACACCAAAATAGCACCTTTATTGATAGGAAGCAATGTTCACTTGCGTCTTCGAGGGGGAAACCTCCAGCAGAGAAGAGCTCTATTACAATAATTCTCAAGACAAAACTTC
The DNA here is from genome assembly GCA_009831015.1 of Picea engelmannii. Classification (NCBI taxonomy): domain Eukaryota; kingdom Viridiplantae; phylum Streptophyta; class Pinopsida; order Pinales; family Pinaceae; genus Picea; species Picea engelmannii. Next base: position 316,802 of record ML781196.1, on the reverse strand, counting down.
TCATATGCTCGACTCCTATTTATACCAAATCTATCTACCAAAAGAACAATATAGAGTAAGATTTTTCTAGAAGCGAAAGCTTCTATTAAGTCTTCTTACAATTGACTTATTCTTCCTTATCACTGGGCCTTATAAATATCAACCTTTATTACATGGAAAATATATTATTCTACCTACTTGAGGGGTTAGGGAGGTTAGGTCCCTAACAACCTATTCCATTATTATGGACACATTACATTCATTATACCCTTGGGTACTTCCCTAGGTACATTACAACTCATGTGGATGAATATCTTAAACAATCTTACATGACTATGCAATGCAACTCATGAAGTTAGTTTCCAAACCATACCATCTATCACTACACATACTCATTGATTGGATTTCTCGAGAACTACTTATATTCTTGGGTGTTGACACATGTAATAGGGGTTAATGATGCCCCCGTCATACCTAAACTTGGCAAATTGTATGAATTCTATGAGTTATTGTGAAGTTAGAAGATGATACTTAATGTTCTCTACCTAATGGCATTTACATTTGATATGAATCACTTCTTATGTTGCATTGGATTTGTGTACACACCTAGGGATCGATGACTTATGCGGGTCCCTTGAGCTTTGCTTTGGATGTTGTACGTTACATGGATTGTTGATATGGATTGCATAGAGCATTGCGATTCTTGGAGGATGTTGTAGACGTCGTTGCACACCTTGAGGATATTTTAGCACATATTTTGAGGGTAGCCAACTTCAGGAGTAGTTATATTCTGAAAAAAAATCCCTTTATTCTACTAAATCAATGCCATTAGATGAAGAATAGCTACAAGATTTCCAAAATGTGATCATAATAGTAATTCAGGAAAAAAATTGACACATTTATGGTGCCTTTAAAAAAATCGCAAGAAGATCATCACCAAATTTTTGACCATTTGTGGGACACCTTTGGAGGATGTTGTTCCACATGTTGAGGAAGACGACTTGGAACTTAAGGAGAGTTTACTTGATTTGGGGAGAATCTTTGAGGTCTTTTGACTCATTCACTCATGTATCATGGATAATGTTGTATAGGTGGCATAACCACCTCATAATTTGTGTAGTTTTGATCATATCTCTACGGTTTGCAAAGAGATAATGGTATTTTATATTTTCTTAGGTTAAAGTCTAGGAGAATATTGTTATTATTATATTGAGAAGCTTGTTAGATCTCTTCATATAAATAATAGAAGCACCTCTCATTTGTAACTCATTGTTAGAACTTGTGGAGAACACTACTTATCTACTATTATGAATATATTTTCGCTATGGATGGATAACTAGAGCGTGTTCTTGAGGACGAGGTCTTATGGATGATTTTAAATTTCATGGATATTCTTGGATCTAGGGTTTTTTGGATGAATCAATTTCTTGACAAAGTGATCTCTCTTAATATTTATGGATTTTGTTTATGAATGATTGTAGGTGCAATTGCGCTTCTTTAGTGTTGGTGGTGCACTCTCTTTCTATTTTCTTGAATAAGTCCCTTCTTCAAACCCTTTGAAAGATTACTTATGAAGTATCTTCCCCTAGAATTATCTTGAAGCTTATAAGGCCCTAGGTGGATTTATTAGGGTTTGTAGTGGACAACCCTAATTATCACCCTAGTTTCACTTGCACTTTCTCAAGAGAGGCCTTAGTTGGCATATGCCCCCAAAAAATTAGTAGGAACTAGCCTCTTTCATATCTAGTCAATTTTAAACTCAAAATTCCAAATTTTACTTTTTTTTAAGGGTAAACCTAGGGTTTTAACAACTTATATTTAATTTTCAGCCATCAAAACCCTAGACGTCTAGCGTTTTCCCATACAATTTTGACCTAAAAATAATTTCATTGTAAAACTATCCTAGCTAATTTGTAATGATGTCCTTTTCAGGTTGGACATCTTGGTCTTTTTGGGTTTCTACGTGCTCTTAAATTTTTAAAATTAACAAGCTACTTGAAACCCTAGTTTTATTCCTTGTTTTAGCCATAAACTTCACATGTTTATAATTTGTTTGAGGGGCTGAAGTATATTGTTGTTATAACTTCTTTACTGCTATAATTTATTATATTTTATGCGAGTTTTATGACAACCTTTAGTAATTTTCAGATTTGCACTGTTTTGGCATAATTATTCATTAGATAATCACTTAGTAAGCCCTCTAAAACAACATGAGAAAATATTAAATTTGAAATTTACTTTTAGTAACCACCTAATATGTAACTCATATATTATAATCCATTGGTGGTAATTTGGGTAGTAACATAGGTGAACTTATACTTAACCTAGTCTTGCCTTAGGAACCCTAGGTGCTACTAGGGAAGCCTTCCAGCTTGTGTTGGACTTGTTCTTCACTAAAACAATGGAAGTAGTTGTCTATGTGACAATGGCAACACTTCCATGTTCCACTCATCTTTGTACCTTGTGAAGGATTTTCACTAAGGTGCAAGACTGTGTGATAACATCACCTACAGAGGTGTTTCTGCATGAAAAATAAACAAGAGCACATGAAATCTTGAGTCTCCTATGTAGTGTCTACACATGAAGTTAAAGGCTTATGATAATACTTATGTAAACAGGTTAAACCATAGTTATAACTAGCTCAAGCTAGTAGAATGATAAGTTCCCTGCTCACAGTCCTTTGTAAGCTCAAAATCTTACTCAAAGCCATTACCTATAATTCCTTTCCACACACTTGACCAACTATCTACCTTGAAGCCTTGTTGTTAGCTCTTGATTTTGGGAAATGTATTGGTAAAACTTGCACATCTATATTTATTAATGTATTTAACACAAAAAAATTTACAAATGAGGGCCACGTTGGCTGCAAATGTCTTCCCTCATACATTATATAACCGTATCCCAATCTTAGCTATGTTAGTTGCCTTGACATTTATGTCTACGAATCTAGTTAGAAGACATTGAAATATGCAACATAATGAGACATGGAAGTCCCACTCGATGGAAATCATGCTTTAGACTCACCTCGAGGTGAAAACCCTTCCTCCATTCATTGTTTAGTATACTCATAGGGCTTGTTGCATGCCTATCAAGCTAGAAATCCTTAGTACTTGTGAATGGATTGTGTCATGGTATTGCTAATTTAATCTCCCATTTAATACCTACATAGCATTTGGCTTCCATTGTACCAAAAAATAACAACTACTAACCACTATTGTAAGTTAGCCAAGTGGCATTAAAAACCTATAGGGTTACCATATTCATGCAAATTCATTAGGAGTGTTATTCTATCTTGATATCCACTACTTGATTTGATTGGTTGTCTTTAATGAAAAAATATCCCAAAGATCAATGGACCTATAAATGATAATGGAATTAAAGTTGATGGTTATGTATCTGTATTGTCTTGTTGTTTTGTTGCTAGCTTAAATATTTCCTAAGCAATTGGTGTTGCTTTCATATACACCTTTCCTTTGCCTCCATTGATTGATGATGAGTGACCCATAATCTTAATTAGATTATCCATCTATTAATCCATCAACGGCATTATTAATATAGGCAGAAGTAGTGAGAGGTGTAGGTTAGACATTATGAATAGTTTAAACACCTTCATTGAACAACATAATGCATGTCTCCCTGGATTTCTCCACCGAATTGTCTTGGTCTTGAGTCAAGAAGAAATTCCAAATAAAGTCTGGGACCATATATCTATACCATGCCCTAGACACGAGGAATTTGAAAGCTATGGGGTATGTAATTGAGTTTAATCAACAGTGGTTGGAGATAACATATAATGAGCATAGATAGGTCAAGGGATAAGGAGTAGTTGGTCAATTATATATGCACTTTATTTGGGGTAGACTCTTACATATTTGTTTCATTTAAATCACAAGTGCAAGGGCCATTCCTACTTGATATGGAATGGTGCTTACGCATTCATGTGTTATATATTTTTAGCTAGCTATATTACAGTGAATTGAGAATATTATCTCTCTTATGCCCACTCCGTCTAATGGTTGGTACTACCCAATTTTGGGAGTGTTTGGCTCAGATAGATAATCCATTTGATAAGTCAATATGATGCGTAAGTATATCTTGGTTGGAGTCTATTATTCTCAACATTCTCATTATATTCTATAAATTGATCCAAAGCAATTTTGGCCATTCTTGCTTCCTTGCACACAACTTGCAATATCATTACAACTTTAAGATATCACTTCACACTAGCATATGGATGTTTTACCTCCAAGCTCAATCATTCATTATTCAAGAGTGCAATGTTCATAATATTGAGGAGCAAAGAAATACGTCGTATGTTAATGTGGATCTATTATTCTTTCTAAAATGTGCATATCAGGTGAGAGGTAGCAAAGGGGAATCATAGAGACAATCACAACTCCATGATCTAAGATTTATAATCAGTGGACCAATATTATTGTTGTGCTACTTATATATTTAGTATAATGCACTCATTAATTATCAATCCAAGATTCGTAATCAACAAAGTTACAAGACACTAGTAAGAAAGGTAATTTCTAATGTCATGAGTATAGAATTAAACTAGATTATGCATGCTGGAAACAAATCAAAATATCAAACTGCAATGCACTTCGGTTGTCTTTCACAGAGACGTTATCTATTCCATTATGGCACATGCAAGTATGAGATGGAATTGGTTTGATAGATCAACTCTGATATCTAACCTGGAAAACTAACTATGCAATCCACACTTATGAAAAGAAATCACACATCAATCAGCAAAGCATAGCATGGGTAGTTCAATAGTCAATAGGTTGGTTCTGCTGTGGTTCACAATGAACTTCACTAGTTCTTATCCAAGTAGTTTTGATTGTTGCTGCCAACATCTATGATCACTCAAGGAAATCAAATTCATGAGAACAGAAACATGGCATATGCAAAAACAGAACAATTAAAGATCTCTAAGCAATTATAGAATGGAAATCTTAATCTAATTTTGTACTGCTATCATCTAACAGAGTTAAAGCTTTAGCTAATTCAATGTTTATACTACTGAAAACAAATACTAATGCTAATCTACAAAGAGGCTGACCTTTGTTGGGCGGTGGGCCCTTGCCGCTTCAACAGGTCAGCTATTGAAGTCTACAGGAAGCTTGCTTTCAACACACACATTACTCTCACTCACATTTCAAAACATGAAATCAAAACTTCCGTTAACAACTCAACTCACACTTAATCATAGATAATTAGAATATGGAGATAAAATGACATTCCATTAATCTTCACTCAAGATATGTTATGTACTATCACACGTTGCTTCACATATTGATAATATGCTAATTCTCCTACTCCCTCTACCATCCTTGCCACGACTATTTAATAGTCTGAATCGTGAAACACAAGGAGGCAAAGTGATTTGCAAATCAATCAGTTGTTAAGTTCAATCATTTGGTTACATATTTAGCTTCATCCTCATGACACGAAGTGCATGAGGATGAGGCAATTAACAAACTGTTCTTATCATAGCCTTGCTAAAACAAATAGACGTCCACCAATTGACTTAGGCGAGATCTGGCACTTAACTTAGTGCATTAGGCTCTTCCATATTAGTACCGGATCGTAACAGGCAGATGGTACCGGATCACGACAGGGCGCAAAAGGTGGTACCAGATCATGACAGTGCGTGGCCGTTGGTACCGGATCATAACAGTGCGTGTTGGTACCGGATCACAACAGATGTTATTTTAGTACCGGATGCGCTTGGTACTGGATTCGAACAGCAGCAGTCTTGGCACACGGGTACCGGATGGCTGAGCTGGTACAGGAACACTAGACATCTAGAGGTCAAAGATTCACATATGACAAATCGAGCATTAGTACATGAAATATTTAATTCCTTAACTCAATAAACCACAAAATGCATGAATTAACCATACTTTACCTTATGACCTTATTACTGGCAATTGGTAGCGTTCTTGTCATTCACTCAAGCTTTAGGTAGGCCAAAACGGTATAGGTGAAGAGTATAATAGGGTAATGGGGATGTCAATTTCGGGTCTCAACAATTATTAACAAGAATAAGCACCAATAAAGGTGGGAGAAGAAGACTATGTGGAGGCAACGTTATTAGTCGAATTCACCAATTAATCTAGCAACAAAGTATCCACAACTAAATCGAGTCCTTTAGGAAAAATAAGTAGCTTAAAGTGAGTTCTTTAGGAAAAATAAATAGTTGTAGTAGATATTTCAGGCACAAATCTAGAGGTTGACTTTGTTGATTGATCATAGCTAGAATCCTTACTATCTAGAGTGCAATAACATATTTTGCATAGCCCAACTCAGTCTTTTAACCTACATTTTATAATTATCAAATCAATATCCATCATTTTACAAACAATAAACAAGTAGTCTGAGAGTGAAAATAAATATACAATGGATGCAAACACAAACACAATTACTAGTACCACTACATGTTATGCTAAGATGATCAGTATATCGACACATGAAACAAATCTTTGGAACTCTACTTCAAGTTTTCTCTTTGTGTCATCAATGACTTGGAGTCTTCTCAATCCAATATTTGGAAGTACACTTCTCTCATTGATGGGTCATTGAAAACTAATGAAGGTATTTAATAGGTTATAACCTACAATTAATATCGCATCTCCCTTCCCAATTTAGTTTTTGATTTCTTGGATTGATGAATACATGACGATTTACCAGGAATTCTATTGGTTATGAAAGCAAAGAAGGTTGGTAACCTATTTCTATTAAAACGGAGAACTGAATCAGATCATGCGACAGCGGTATCTGAGAACGATAGTGATTCTATTCGAATGTGGCATCAATAGTTGGGTCATATGAGCGAACAAGGATTAAAGGTATTAACTGATCGCAAGTTACTTCCTAGTCTAAAGTCTTTAAAGTTAGATTTCAGCAAGCACTGTATTTATGGAAAACAGAATAGGCAGAGATTTAAAATCGGAAGACACACCAATGAAGGAATCCTTGATTATATCCATTCTGATGTTTGGGGGCCATCCCCTACTATTTCATATGGAGGATCATCATATTTTGTAACTTTTATAGATGATTTCTCTAGGACGGTGTGGATCTATATGTTAAAGAGTAAGGCTGATGTATTTATAGTTTTCAAGCAGTTTAGAGCTTTAGTGGGAAAGAGCACTGGTAGATCCATTAAATGTTTAAGAACTAATAATGGTGGTGAATTTACGTCAATGGAGTTTGAGAATTATTGCAAGGAATTTGGGATCGATAGGCATAAAACCACTGCCTATACTCCTCACCAAAATGGAGTTGTTGAACGCATGAACATGACTCTTCTAGAGAGAGCAAGGAGTATTCTTAGTAACACCAATTTGCAGCAGTAACTATGGGCAGAAGCAGTAACTACAGCTTGTTATCCGGTGAATCGATCACCATAAACAACAATAGAATTCAAAATTCCTGAGGAGGTATGGACAGGTCACCCTTGTAATTATTCTAATATTAAATTTTTTGGTTGTGATGCCTATGCTCTAATTCCGAAACATCATCATTCTAAATTAGATCCAAAATAAAAAAGGCTTATCTTTGTTGGATATGGTGATGGTATTAAGGGGTACATGTTGTGGGATCCTACTGCCTACAAGATCACCATTAACAGAGATGTAATATTTGATGAATCATCTCTCATCAAATCAAATGTAGACGTTCAAATGAAACAGGAAGAAGCACCAAAGTATCAACAAATTCAGTTTGAAACTAATGAAGGTGAACATGAACAAGTTTCAGAAGATGTTCATGAAGAGTCTCCTGCAGCAGAGGAAGACATGGTTGATGATGACAGTCAACAGATTGTGGATGAGCCACAAACTTCCCTAAGGAAGTCTACACGGGTCAGAAATCCTCCAAGAAGGTATGATGATTTTGTTTCATCAGTTTCTTTAAGTACTAATGATGATGAACCTTTGTGCTATCAGGAAGCTGTGAAGGGTTCAAACAGTGATAAATGGAAAGAAGCGATGAAGGATGAAATGAAGGCATTAGAGAGGAATGCTACATGGGACCTCGTAGAACTTTCAAAAGATAGAAAAATTGTAGGTTGCAAGTGGGTCTACAAGCTGAAGAAGGGTGTTGATGATAAAGTGGAAAGGTACAAGGCAAGGCTGGTTGTGAAAGGATATTCTCAGAAAGAAGGTATTGACTTTCGTGAGATTTTTTCACTAGTTGTAAAGACTATTTCAATTTGAATTGTGTTAGCATTAGTTGCATTGCCTGATTTGGAGTTGGAGCAACTAGATGTTAAGACTGCTTTCTTACATGGATATTTGGATGAAGAAATTTACATGGAACAACCAGAAGGGTTCATTCAGAATCGCAGCAAGAAATTTGTTTGCAGGCTCAAGAAATCATTGTATGGTCTGAGGCAGTCGCCCAAACAATGGTACAAGAAATTTGACTCTTTCATGGTGAGCCAGAAGTATACAAGGAGTGAGTATGATCATTGTGTCTACTTTAAGAAATTGAATAATGGCATATTCATTATCTTAGTATTGTATGTTGATGATATTCTTTTAGCAAGCAAAGGCATAACTGAGATCAATAGGTTAAAGGCTCAAATGGCTAGGACGTTCGATATGAAAGATATAGGAGCAGCAAGGCATATTTTGGGCATGGAGATATTCAGAGACAGGAGGAATGGTAAGCTTTGGTTGTCACAATAGAAGTATGTTGAGAAGATACTTTTGAGGTTGGGTATGTGTTGGTCCCCGGTTTTGACCATGTTCTTTGCCCATACTACATACCATTGACCTCCAACTATATGCCAGTACCACCCTTTTTGACCTCCTTTTGATATAATCAACATCCCTTTACCACTCAAAGGGGTCACCTAAGGTATCT
>ML781196.1:268451-282706 GCA_009831015.1 Picea engelmannii | reverse complement strand
AGTGTGTTTCTTGAAAACATAGTACCATGTTGTCCATCAAGTTTGTATCATGCACGACATCATTAATATGTGCATATAGGCTGCATGTATTTAGTGTTGCAATTGATAATACGTTTGTATTGTTGTTGTTTCTTTTTTGCAAACTCTAGTTTCCACGACACAATTGTTTCTAGTCGTGTCATCTCATTTGATATCTTGGCCTTTACATGAAAGTTTTTGGGTGTGAGTTTTTGAATCAAGTATAGTGAGCTAATATTTTTAATGCGTGATAATGTAGTATAAACTAATCCATGTTGCATCACACCTGTAACACCCTGTTTCCCCCAGTTTGTAAAAATAACTTGATTGGCCAGAACCGTGGCAAACTCATGAATGTGAATATGTGATGTGAATGGACCTTATGGAAAAGGTCAATGAATGTGAATAACATTATGAATTTATATTGCAGGATTGTTGAGAGGGGATGTGCAGAAAAAGAGACCACGATGGCGGTGGAAGGCACCTGGAAAGGTGGCGTTAATTTCCACCGAGAATTAATACCGTATTTGGACTTCACTGGCCCGGAGAACCAAAAGCGGCTCTCTGGCCCCAAATTAAATGTCTCGCAGGCTGCTAGGTTGATGGATCCTCAGGAATTAATGAGGGATGGGGAGGTGAACCGCCCATCCATAGAGCCATCATGACTGACCAGTGCGAGGGAAATCGCACCACACACAACCTCACAAAAGGATAAGGCATGGGGTAGAAGCGATTGGGGGCAGACGCGAGGGGAGGAAGAGAACTCTGGAAATATGCAGAGTGAGTGATAGCAGAGAGGAAGGAGAGTAACCTTCGCTCCTGGTCACTGGCAGATAGAGACGCAGTCTCACATCATCGTGGTCTCAGCTCGGGGGTGGCTAGTGGTAAATCCGTTGGGAGTCGCTGAGCCTAGGGTTGGGTGGAAATGAGCACCCCTCTCAGCAGTTGCATAACCTCTGGTGTTACCTTATGATAAGTGTTTTTCCTTTGGCATCTTGAAATATATGTATTGTGATAATTATGCTCATAAGCTGTGAAACTGTGAATGATTTCATTATAAGAATGTCTGTATGGTGTTTTGATCAGTACTAGTAGTTGTATATTTGTATGGAAAGACCATGTATGACCTATGTCCTCAGGAATCGTTATTTATATGCGTACTGATCTAATTCAGACTTCACGTCTGGTTCTCGGGAGGACGATACTCTTATCGGTCTCAGATAGTACCCTGGGTGAACCTCCCCATAGAGATACCCTCCTTGAAAAGCCCATCAAGAACCGGGAAAGAGAACGTGAAGGCATGAGACCTTAGCAACCCTGTACGAGGAGGAACGATCCTCTTGAAAACCTGAGATGACAGCATAAGGATAAGTATCGAATCGATGGACGAGATCCCGTCGGGAGATCTGTGGTCACTCACGACCGTCAGATCGGAGGAAGAAGGTGGAGTGTTAAGTGCCTTATCCCTGATAAGTATCGAATCAACGGACGAGATCCCGTTGGGAGATCTGTGGTCACTCACGACCATCAGATCGGAAGAAGAAGCCGGAAGGTTAAGTACCTTAACCATAAATAGGTGTTGATCAACGGAAGAGATTCCATCGGGAAATCTGCGGTCACACCCGACCGTTAGATTGGTAGGAGAAAGTAGGGTGTTAAACACTTTCCCACTTGGTTTCTCTGTGTCTTCGTGGGTAGCGAAGAAATTGGGACCGTAGATCCCCAAGGTCCATGGGAGTATCTGGACCGTCGATTTTTCTACGTCCAGGGAGTCGTGGAAGAATGCATGGGTAGGAATCAATCTGAGCCGTCAGATCTCGGTTGGAAAACTTGATATCCGTTGGATCTGTCAGGAGCTACCCGAGGGTTAAATACCCCAGTGTACAGGGGTGAAAACCCTGGAATAGATCTGAGTCGTTCGAATGACAGAGGCCACGTGTCGTAAGATTACCCATTTTTGGAAATCGGGAATCGCGGAATCGGTAATCCTGATGACGAGAGTTCGGGATTTTCCATGGTGAAAACCCTGGAATAGATCTGAGCCGTCCGAATGACGGAGGCCACATGTCGTAAGATTACCCATTTCGTGAAATCGAGAATCGCGGAATCGAGAATCCTGATGACAAGAGTTTGGGATTTTCCATGGTGAAAACCCCGGAATAGATCTGAGCCGTCTGAATGACGGAGGCCACGTGTCGTAAGATTACCCATTTTGGGAAATCGGGAATTGCAGAATCGAGAATCCTGATAACGAGGGCTCGGGATTTTCCGTGGTGAAAACCCCAGGATAGATCTGAACCGTCTGATTGATGGAGGTCACGTGTCATGAGATTACCCATTTCGGGGAATCAGGAATCACGGGATCGGGAGTCCTGGTGACGAGAGATCGGGAATTTCCATGGTGGAAATCCTGAGATAGATCTGGACCATCCGATTTATGGAGGCCACGTGTCGAGAGATTAACCGCATCGGGAAACCGGTGATTGAGACTTTGGGAGTCCCATGATCGAGAGTTCAGACTCTCGTGATGATAAATCCCGATGAAAGGACGAGATTCTTTCGGAGGATCTCAGGGTCTATCACGACCGTCAGATGAGAGGAAGAGACGTCAACTTTAAGCCGGGGCGCAAAGATGCCCGAGGGTAAGCGGCGAGCAAATCTGGATGGCCAGAATCCACCCGCCCAGATCTACGGCTGAGGTTTCGTTCCGGAGCCCCCTTGTTGTTTTTCCTTTAGCGGTNGATCAACGGTGCTCAGGTGAATTCCGGACCCCCCTTGCCATTCTGCCTTTAATGAGGGGGGGGGGGTTGGAATAGTGTGGCGTGTGAAGTGGGGACCCCCTCCTATCCTATCGAATACCGTGTCGCATTTTCCCCTCTGCCACCTGTACTCCACTTAACCGTGCGACGGGGCTTGTTCTCATTGGCTATTCTCTAGCCCTGTTAGGATTTGTTCTTGTTGGCCATTCACTAACCCGGTGGGGATTCGTCCCTGTTGGTCGGTCGCTAGCCCTGTCGGGGGTTCAGCGGTTGCAGAGTCGAACGATTCAACACCCCTGTAGTGCCGAGGCGCGAAATACAAAGAGGCACCGCGATTATTTGAACTATGACCATGACCCGCGACCACATGGGAACGGGGAGAGAGAAAGAGCTAGCTTGCGCTAGGCCTCCGTAGGTAATTCGGGGGCTCTGATTCAGCAGAAATCAATGAAAAAATTCGATTGAGGTAGTGGGTATGTGACAACACCGGTTGGGTCAATTGCAAACCCATCTAGTGTTAGTCCTTGTGTTCGGTGTATTGTTCTTGCACAAGCTAATTGTATTGGAAATTGTTTCCTTATTGTGATTTGTGATTTGTTGTTAGTTATTGCTAAGGGTTTTTCTATTCGAAAAATGGGCGTCCAATCAGGTAAGATGTTTGTTTCATATAGCTTGGAGAATTTGGTTCTTTGATATTTTCGAATGCTTGCGCTTGAGAATTATATCCATACAATGTCTAAGCCATTATTAGTATTTGTATATCTTTTGAAAATGCCTTCGACACCATTGACTAGTCCATCGTGAGTGTTATAGTTTCACGCACATAGTTCAACTAACATATTTCGTTTGACTATTATTGTTGATGGTAACGATATTGTCTTTTGAAAGGAAAAACATTTTGCTCAAATACTTTCATGTTCATCAATAGCACTAAGTGTTATTTTCTCACCATTTTCTAGGGAAAGCATTTTTGCATTATGGTTATGGACATATTTGTTTCGATAGAATATGTATGGGAAAAGCGTATCTAAAGGCAGTGGTCTATGGCAATGGTCATTTATGTAAGCAATATCTTTCTCAGATTGTTGGTTTAATCTCATCTTGTTTAGTACATTGACAAAGCATGTGTCTTTTTTACACATTGTTGTATGTAATTGATAACATTTGATTTTTTCATTCCAAAAGTCACATGGAATTGTATTTTTATTAAATTTTGGGTTTTCAAATATAAGAGAGTCTCTTACAGGTTGTGCTTGGTATAAGTCTCTTGAGAATATCATGTCAACATTGCCAAAATACAAGGTTGGCGTGTGCAAGATTTGATGTAGTCGCTTATCGATTTGATAAAGAGTTGTTGAACCAACAAGTGATGCTTCGTCAATAAGAATGACATGAAGTATTTGGAAGTGCTTTGACAATGTGTCTATCTTCTCATTGTTTAGTGAAAGAAAATATGTCTTGTTAAAGGGCATATAAAATGCAGAGTGTAATGTAACACCACCAACATTGAGTGGTGCCTTTCCTGTATATGCAGTAATTAATCCTTTTAGTTGCAATGGGTCATATGTCATTGTATCATTATGCAAACGTACTAAGGAATGGAATATTGCTTTAGTTGTAAATTTTTTCCTTGTTCCAGAATAGGTGGATTAGTTCCTTTGGCCTATAGGTTTTCCTTGTCAATATATCAGTTACTAGTGCTCCTTGTTCTTTGTTTAATTGTCATATTTTGTTGTAATATTCCATGTTTTCTAGTATATGCGGTTGTTTAACAACTTCGTATGGTCTCATGCATTGTGCATTCATATTCTTTGAGCATTGAAAATATTGTAAATTAGTTTCGAAGTCATATTTTTCATATTGCTCATCTATGCACTCACTATTTTTTGTACTTTCTTCTTTGTTATTTTCTAGGCTATTAATGATGAATAATAGATCAGTCTATGTTTCTATTTCATTCATTGCATCATCAATGTCACCCCATGTAGGTGTGATATCAAATGTAAAATTTCTCTGATTTTTCTTAATAGTTTGTTCTTGTGCAACATAGGCAGTTCGCCAAGTTGGGTAATGCTTCTTGATTGTATCTTCATTCACTCGATATGGATAATATAACATCAATTTTTCTCTACAATAATGTTTAATGTCAATGTGTCTATTGTAATTTACATATCGAATGACATGTGGCTTATCAACTTGTTTGTGTTTTGTACCCTTCTTTGTATAACTAGATGCAAATTCTGCTAAGCATATAGCATCAATAGTTGTAGGGCGCAAAATATAGTATTCAATGATTGATGGGCACATTATGTCTTCAGATTCATTTGTTTCACGTGCCAGATCCTTCTTTTTGTTAAGAACAAATGCACGTTGCTCCATAGGAGAAGTGTTAATGAAAATACACCTTCATGAACTAGAGTTTAGTGAAAGTGATAGCACAATATGCACAACTTGTTGTGAAGACATTTGTTGCATGTTCAATAGAGCCTTTCCAAGGATACTAATGGTATGCATGATATCACATTTTGTTTTGATATGATTTTCTCTTATGCTTCCAAATGTCAATGTAAGTGTCTTGTCTTCTTTTGTCATGTAGGAACTACAATATATTGCAGTTGTGTAGGAGTTTAGTACAAATTGAGAGTCAATGTTTGCAATCCAAGTTGTTGGAATGTGTCGTGCAAAGCTATTTGTCCAAGTGTCAGTTGGTTTTCTTTGGAGTAATGTCGTGGTTCAACTTAGGGTACATTGAATATCATGTATATACTCAAATTCTGTTAAGCCAAGGCTATTTATAAACCTATCAAATGTATCGATTTCATCATACCTAGCATATTTTATTGTGTCAAATATTAGTTTTGCATTTTTTTTGTTTGATTATTGTCAAAATTGAGGGGTTCAAGTATTTTTGTTGTCTTCATTGTTGGAATTGGAAAATCAAATTTGCAGTTGAAATTTTTTTGTTTCATACAACTTTTTGTGTGATGATGATGTTGGAGCATTTTAAGTTCACTTGCAAGAAGTGATGAATCAGTCAACAAGAAGTGGTCAACAAATTTTTCAATGTTAGCATTTGTTGCTTTACCATATATTGGTGTAGATTTTATCCATAATAATCCATCCTCGTGCTCAGTTCCTCTATTTTGAAATTATGTGACAAGGAATTAGTCCTCAATTTCTTTGTAGTACTTGTGATCATGGGATATTAATTGGCGCAACGCATTCATCCTATGTCTATAATAACGTGCACAAGTCACATGATCAATTCTAATTAATGAGTGAGATTCATTTGGCTCCAATTCGTTTTCATATGGTCTTGTTGTGTTTTCTCTTATATGCCTTAACGCATTCATTAGAGGTTCCCAAAGGTTCTCTACACTACTAAAGGAGACAAAGAAGGTAGGAGGGCCTAGTTACCGAATCATTGCATATAAATTTTTGTGCATTTGTTGGTGTTAGTCTGGGGATGTGAGAATGGTTTTTAAATCCATGTACCCAATTTTATATTTAAGAATGTGATCCAAATTTGGCTTTGATTTGACGTCTTTTGCAACTAGTTTCTTCCTTTCAATTGGCCTTTTCTGATCCTAATCCATATAATATTGAACACTTGGTGTAGTATGATGCAAATTGCCTTATAGAATAGGTTTGTTGTATGGTAAGTGAAGTCATGATTCTTGTGCAAGACCTCCCACTGAGAGATCTTTTGATATGTGAAGTTCTTAACCATATCACTTGGATGTCTATTTCCATAGAATAATGATGGGAAACTCATTTCTTATGAATAATTATCTTGAAAAATTCCCAAGGGCATGTATCTTGCGGTGGGCGCGATATTGATTTTCTTATTTGCAAGGTCATAAATAATGTGTGCATCAATGAATCCATGGACTAATGTTTTCGTAATTGGTTCATCAATGTCCTCATTATCATGTTCATTGTATTCAACATTAGATTCATTGTCTTAAACGTTAGTTTCACTCTCACTATCATAAGCTTCTTTGTTTTCAATGAAGACTTGCTTCCAATTATCATCTATCTTGACATTTTCTAACTTGTAAAGAATTGTTTTGGATAAGTATTTTAAATCTTTCATAACTAAGTGGATTCGAATTTGGCCAAATTCATAAGCGCTTTTGAATCTTAAGATTTTTTTAAGTACAACTACCACTATATCAATGTCTTTTATGCTTCGAGGTAGAGCAGATTGAATTCTAGATATGCTAGTAGGAACATTGACGACCCCACCAGTTAAACCTAGTTGTGGTTTTCTATGTGTTGGCAACGGAAGTCACTCCTGGATTGCTAGCAGGAGCAGAGCCCGATGCCCATCAGTTTTATGTCACAGTGGTTTTTTATGGGTGATCAAATGGAAAGAGACTCGGGGAGATGTCACTCTAACTCAGAGACTGGGTCCGGCATGCATGAAACAAAGGAGGTCTTGATCTAACTTCAATCAGTGGGTTGATTAAAAGGTGAATAGGTGGAAGATTTGATAAGAAGAGTGAACAAACTACTTCGGGCGATAGGCTTTCAGTAATTTGTAGAAGAAAAACTCTGAAAGCGAGATCCTCCAGTTCAGGGTTTCGAGATACTAAAGAAGGGACTTGACTGGATTCTCCAATTCCAAGTCATTCAGCGTTAGGAAAGTCACAAGGACTGATTAGAGGCAATGTGACTCTCACAGTGATCAAATTCTACATCATCCTATAACACTTGCAACTCGATTGGATTCTCAAATTCCGAGTAGCTCTAACACAGTTTGAACAAAGACATGAAAGAAATTGACATTCATAAGGCAATAAGTCTCAAGAGTTCATACATAACCAGAGATAACAGTGCTTCATTAAAGCTTTACAACCGGGAGCTCTGCTCTACCATCAATCCTTTGCAAAATGGAAAAAATGACTACATATAGCCAAAACAAAACAACAACAGCGGAAACGAGAAGCTGCATTAAAAACTTCGCGTCTGCATGTCTTCTGACAGTCTGGGCATGCAGACTCTGGATGATCGTGCAATTATGACAAACACAATGAGACTCCTGACTGTCCTGCAGTGGTTTGACAGACGCAATCTCTGTCAGGAAGGACTATCAATCTGCTTGTATGCTTGGTCCTTTCTTGGCCTTCTATTTATGGAAGAAGACGACATTCAACCACCTTCACGGAAATAATAACTGCTTCCTTGGGATTGGGAATGGCCTCGGTCAACTCTGCCCTCTGGGACGTGGAAGGACCCTCGCGCTGCCACCTAGAACAGTTGGACAGTTTGATGGATAAGGTGTGGAGGAACTGGCACGCTTGACGTGGAAGGGGAAAGGGAGGTGATGGCGTCAACACTGTGAGGGCGAGATGAGAGGTGATGAGGTGGTAGAAGATAAGAGGGTCTAAGAATGGGTGTGGTACACATGGCAGGGGACGAGGAGGCTTGGAAGGTGAGCGAATGATGAGATGGGGGGAGGTACCACATGGACCAGAAGGGGAATGGTGGACAGATGTCGGAGGATGAGGAAGGGATAAAGGGAGCGAGCCTCATCGCACGGCTAGGAGGAGAACAAATGGCAAGGGGAAGGATGGTACAAAAGATGACACGACAGGAAAGGGGCCCACGTTGGTTAAACGCAGAAAGACAGAAAGCTCCGGAATACAATGTGTGCCGCTGATCCGGGCGCTCTAATATCAGCCGTCGAAGAGATGCGTCCCCGATTCCAGACCCCCCCCCTCCGCTTAAAGGTAGAAAGGCGGGGGGGGGCTCCGGAATCCAATGTGCGTCGTTGATCCGGGCGCTCTAATCCCTACCGTCCAGATTTGATTTCTATTTAAACACAGACGCATTTTCATCCCAAACTTAGGACAAGTGGGTTTTTAACCCGTTCCTTTGCATTTTACCCCCCTTTAAGTCTAATGCACCCAAGTTTCATCGATGGATGGACGACTGAGAGGACCTTGGTGCTTCCAACGTGAAAATCCTGAATGGCCCCACTCGTGGCTCAGCTATTGCGCCGCGTGTCCTCCAGAGGAACGGTCGAGATGGCATTTGATGCTAGAAGAGGGCTGCCTCCGTTTCAGGCTCGCTTGACGTGACCAGGTGCTAAGACCGTGAGCTCGGCTTTGAAGGGCGCTTATCGACATTTCGGGGTTCGAGGTTTCGAGATGTGAAATGACGAGGGACTTTTACCCCTCGAACTCCTGAATGACGATATGCCGATGTGACTAGATCTTGCGCCACGTGTCAATGGATCGGACGACCCAGAATTAGCTTTAAGATATAGATTCTTACTATATATCAGGTAACTTGGCAGCCCCGATATCTCGATGACCGTTGATCTGCTTCGTGGATAGATCTCGGCTGCCGGCAGCAAAACCTTGCCCGCTCACTTGACTCGTAACCGGAGAAGAGATCCTTCCGCTGTTGCGCTTGGGTGTTTCCCGTTCATCCTGCAGACCTGGGTCCCTTGTGCCTAGGACAAGAAATGTCGCTAACATTAGGCTCCATGGGGGATAGAGTCGTCCCTGTGATGCTCTAAGAACTCATTCTGCAGTTTCAGTGCCTTGCTATTGGGCTATGAAGTCAGGCTCAAAACATCTTGCTGCTGAAAATACAGGCCGAAAAACAAAACAAACTAAACGTTCATGCTTACAGGAGCTTATTTATGTACAGTCCTAAGCTAATAAAACACTTTACATGGGCTAGGTGAAAGAAAACTTCCACCATATCCATTCAAGCAGCTCCCTGGATAGAAGCTCCTTCCTTCTGTCGATGATCATCAGCGGATGGTGTAACGGTGACAGTAGAACGGTTACACTCTTCAACTCCTCCTTACAGGCCGGAGTTGAGATGAAATAGGGCGGCTCCAAGGCATAGGGGAAATGCCACTCCAAGTACTCACTGACAGAATCATAGAATGAGTGGCAAATTTTGGAAAATCGGTGACAGGCAGCCTCCTTTTCTACACAGCTGTTCTCATGTGGCTGAATATCTCTGACAAGCACAGGTGAGTGGACAACTGTCGTAGGCTCACTGATCTCGGGTGGTGGATGCTCGCTAACTAGCTCTGGATAGAAAAAGAAATGCGTGCTCAGCCGTTCCTCTGGTTCCTCCTCCTCTTTTCTGTGTACTTCCCCATCTTGTGAAATGGGAATGGTCTCCCGATCCTTCTCTTCAAACCCAAATGTAAATACATCATGGGAAATGTCATGAAGGAAGAAAGAGCAATCCTCTTCCACAACAACTTCTTTGTTTAAATATGAGACAGCAGGCTCATCGGGGGCAGATGCTAATGCATCCAAGAAATCTTCAATAATCTCTTCAAAAGGGCTACTTAGATCATTTGCCTCGGAGACTGGAAAATCCTCTTCGCTGTCTTCAGATTCCAATTTTGCACATTGGGGAGTGGGGAATATCGCCTGCTCCACTAGTTCACTCTGAATCCTCTTCCCCCCTGGGATATTCATCGCTTTCATAACCCACCTCAGATGTAGAAAAATGGGGAGGAGAAAGGAATGATTCCTGATCCAGGTCGTCAGGATTATCCTCACAGCCTATGTCAGAAATAACTTCATTTTGTACAGAGTTGTGGTATCCCTCACCACAGTTATGACAAATTAACTCGGAGGGATAAAACTCCTGACAATAGGCAATGAAAGCTGCATGAAATTCAAAGAGTGAAGAAATGCTAGCAGGGGGTAAAGAATGATACCATTTACGTGCATCCCCTGCTAACGAGATCATGAACATCTTAAGTAATACATCCTCATGATGTATCTCCCACTGATGCATGAGTTCATGAAACTCACTGAGGTGCTGAGCAGGGTTGTCCTCTCCACATTTTCCAAAAATGGGCAAATAATCGCCCCATTCATTCAGAGAGGGGACAACATTAGGAAAACTAGGAATAGCAGAAAAATTAAAAGGAGCAAACCTGCGAGCAAGGATTTTCTCCATATCGAACCAGTGGAGTTGCCAATTGATCCTTGAATCATGGAGTCGCCAGATGAAATATGTGCAGCTTCGGATGTGTCTAGTCCTTGTTCACCATCAAAGGCCAGATCCTAACATTGTTGTTACCCCAGGAAGCTTCTCAGGCTGAGAAAGAAGCTGCTGGAACCTTCTTGAGAAAGCTCCTCTGGGTCAGCTTTCAGGTGTGTCAACAGTAGCCATAGCTAAAACAGTGATGTGGAAACCTTGGAGTCACCAGGTGCACAGTAGCAATCTTGAAGGACTCTGATGTCTGATGCACCTTCAGAATTAGAGGCTCAATGTCGTTCTGCCCAGGGAAAATCTTCAACTTCGTCCTCAGCAACGACGCCAGAAATGTTGGCAATGAAAGTCACTCCTAGATTGCTAGCAGGAACAGAGCTCGACGCCCATTAGTTGTATGTCACAATGGTTTTTTATGGGTGATCAAATGGAAGGAGACTCAGGGAGATGTCACTCTAACTCAGAGACTGGGTCCGGCATGTATGAAACAAAGGAGGTCTTGATCTAACTTCAATCAGTGGGTTGATTAAAAGGTGAATAGGTGAAAGATTTGATAAGAAGAGTGAACAAACTACTTCGGGTGATAGGCTTTCGGTAATTTGTAGAAGAAAAACTCTGAAAGCGAGATCCTCTGGTTCAGGGTTTCGAGATACTAAAGAAGGGACTTGACTGGATTCTCTAATTCCAAGTCGTTCAGCGTTAGGAAAGTCACAAGGAATGATTAGAGGCAATGCGACTGTCATAGTGATCAAATTCTACATCATCCTATAACAGTTGCAACTCGACTGGATTCTCCAATTCCGAGCAACTCTAACACAGTTTGAACAAAGACATGAAAGAAACTGACATTCATAAGGCAAGAAGTCTCAAGAGTTCATACATAACCAAAGATAAGAGTGCTTCATTAAAGCTTTACAACTGGGAGATCTGCTCTACCATCGATCCTTTGCAAAATGGAAAAAATGCCTACATATAGCCAAAACAAAACAACAGTAGCGGAAATGAGAAGCTGCATTAAAAACTTCGCATCTGCATGTCTTCTGACAGTCTGCGCATGCAGACTCTGGATGATCGTGCACTTATGACAGACGCAATGGGACTCCTGACTGTCCTGCAGTGGTTTGACAGACACAATCTCCGTCAGGAAGGACTATCATTCTGCTTGTACGCTTGGTCCTTTCCTGGCCTTCTATTTATGGAAGAAGACGACGTTCAACCACCTTCATGGAAATAAAACTGCTTCCTTGGGATTGGGAATGGCCTCAGTCAACTCTGCCCTCTGGGACGTGTAAGACCCCTCGTGTTGCCACCTGGAACAGTTGGACAGTCTGATGGATAAGGTGTGGAGGAACTGGCACGCTTGACGTGGAAGGGGAAAGGGAGGTGATGGCGTCAACACTGTGAGGGTGAGATGAGAGGTGATGAGGTGGTAGAAGATAAGAGGGTCTAAGGATGGGTGCGGTACACATGGCAGGGGATGAGGAGGCTCAGAAGGTGAGTGGATGATGAGATGGGGGGAGGTACCACATGGACCAGAAGGGGGAAGGTGGACAGATGTCGGAGGATGAGGAAGGGCTAAAGGGAGCGAGCCTCATCGCATGGCCAGGAGGAGAACAGATGGCAAGGGGAAGGATGGTACAAAAGATGACATGACAGGAAAGGGGCCCACATTGGTTAAACGCAGAAAGACAGAAAGCTCCAGAATACAATGTGCGCCGCTGATCCGGGCGCTCTAATCACAGTCGTCGGAGAGATGCGTCCCCGATTCCGGACCCCCCCCCTCTGCTTAAAGGTAGAAAGGTGGGGGGCGGGGGCTCCAGAATCCAATGTGCGTCGTTGATCCGGGCGCTCTAATCCATGTCATCCAGATCTGATTTCTATTTAAACACAAACGCATTTTCATCCCGAACTTAGGACAAGTGGGTTTTTAACCCGTTCCTTTGCATTTTACCCCCCTTTAAGTCCAATGCGTCCGAGTTTCATCGATGGATGGACGACTGAGAGGACCTCGGTGCTTCCAACGTGAAAATCCTGATGGCCCCACTCGTGGCTTAGCTATTGTGCCGCGTGTCCTCCAGAGGAACGGTCGAGATGGCATTTGATGCTAGAAGAGGGCTGCCTCAGTTTCAGGCTCGCTTGACTTGACTAGGTGCTAAGACAGTGAGCTCGGATTTGAAGGGTGCTTATCGGCATTTCGGGGTTCGGGGTTTCAAGATGTGAAATGACGAGGGACTTTTACCCCTCGAACTCCTGAATGCCAATATGCCGATGTGACTAGATCTTGCGCCACGCGTCAATGGATCGGACGACCCAGACTTAGCTTTAAGATATAGACGCTTACTATATATCAGGTAAATTGGCAGCCCCGATATCCCGATGACCGTTGATCTGCTTCGTGGATAGATCTCGGCTGCCGGCAACAAAACCTTGCCCGCTCGCTTGACTTGTAACTGGAGAAGAGATCCTTCCGCTGCTGCGCTTGGGTGTTTCCCGTTCATCCTGCAGACCTGGGTCCCTTGTGCCTAGGACAATAAATGTCGCTAACACTATGTATGTGACCCAATTATTCTATTTGGAAAAAGGGAAACCTCAATGCTACTAGCCTCTCTTCTAGTTCATAAATTTTGGTCTGAGTTTTGGTACTTTTGTTTCTTCTTATTTGATTCGGAACTGCATATTTAGGAATTTCATCATTTTCAAATGTTTTTTTGCAGTATTTGCAAATGTGACAATTGTTCCTTCCGCCATTTTTCATGTGACTATTGAATATTTTCCCAATCTTGTTAACATTTGTTATTTCATGTATTTGTTTCATGGGGACAACATCTTTCTTAAAGAAAGTTCTTTGACAAATTGAACAATTGAAGATAGGTGCATCGTTTATTTGTTCTTGGTATATTTCCTCAAAAGTTGAAAGTCTTTTTTCTTTCTTCTTTGGTCTTGATTGGTGAAAGGGGTTGCATTTCCTATAAATCTTTTTCCTTTTGGATTTTGCATTTGAAATTTCATGTTTTAAAAGCTATTTTTTTGCAGTTCAAAGTTACTCCTTATAATGATTTTAAAGGAACACAAAGATAAACCTTTTGTATTCTTTTTCAACTCATCAAATGGTTTCTTTTGGATTGGGTTAGGTTGGGCTTGCATTTTTTGTAATTTGTAATTTTCCCGAATGTGATTTTTCAAGTGCCATATTGATTTACAATGGAAACTATTCTTAGTATGAAGGACAAAATCTTATTTTTCTAATGCTTTTTGTTGTTTCATTTGGCATAGATAAATTTCATTTGTCGTTTTAATTATTCGATTTTTTTTCCTCATATGATTTTTCGGTTGGTGTAATGATTTACAGTTTCAATATTCTCAGCATGAATGCCAACCATGCACACACATGAACTTGTTTCTTTGTCTAATGCAGATCTATTTCTAATATGATTTTTCAAATTTCGCAATGATTGAAATTTGCCACTATTATGAGTACCCATGTCAATTGCACAA